>LUCM01010834.1:19884-40774 GCA_008360955.1 Fasciolopsis buskii | reverse complement strand
TTAATGGTTGCTCTCATCCATTATACAAATTAAAATGACCAAGTTCATGCTATGTACATGGCTTACCGCAGTCAGCAAAGCTGATGCTGGTAAAAAAAATTACATTATAAGTAAAAACACGAAATCAAACCAAAAACTCAAATGGCAGTGGACTAACCGTGTGTTGGTAGAAATTTGTGATATTCCCTTGGTGATTCAGAGACTCGCTGTGAACCATGGGTGTTTGTGTGGAAACCGGTGTGGGAACTATGGTTTCGGAAGACGGTTGAATTTGCACCGTAGTTAGCGGTTGGTGAGATGGGAGTGCAATAGCTGTGCCAGGAACCGCGCTTGCCACCACTGCTGATGGGAATAATGAGCTCGGACCACTTAGCGCAGCTACTGCGTGCGGAGCCTGTTGACTGTTCGAAGCAGTAGGTGACGAGACGTAAACACCACCGAGAGCTGGAGTGTTCGATTGCTGTTGTGGTGCAGCCACCACAGCCACCGTACCGGAAGCACGATAAACCGGTGTCGAAATCGTTTGTGGAGCTGGTTGCACAAGCTGCGATTTGTTGTGCGCTTCGATAATCTTGGTCGCAGATTCTGCCATACGGGCGACAGCGGAAACGCGTTTGCTAGAGTGCCGAAGTCTAGCATTTTGCTGCAACAAAATTTCGTTTGCCGCCCGTAAATCACCTCTCTGACGCATTAAATCAGATAGCTTTCTACGGAGGCGTGCATTTTCTGCTTTCAGTGCATGCTGCTGTCTCATAGAAGCGGTAGGAAAGCTTGTTCTAGTAAATGTCCCCGGTGGGAAACGTACACCACATCTTGTGGTGGTTGGTTTGCCAGACGGAGTTCGGGACGACTGCGCCGAATGTCCAGCATCACTTATGTCAAAAAGATCCTCATCATAATATTCCGTGTCGATATCGTCCACATCATCGTGACCACTGTAATCTTCGGTTAAGATAGAGTCTGGAGACGCCGTCAATTGCGGTCTCACCTCTGTGTGCAAGCGCATAGACTTCCGTAGAATCGAGGGGTTTCGGAGCTTAAGACTTGCGTTTCCGCGGTAAATTTGCGTAAGCTTTTCCGAATGGCGCAATCTTCGAATTCGCCTTGACGTAATGCAGCGGTCGGAGTATTCAACAGCATCTCCACTGTTCGAAGGTTCCCTGGTTCGTTTGTTTTCTAAATGTCCACCAACTGAACCCGATGATACGGAAGCCTCAGACGGAACGTCGGCATCGTCACGACAGCGGTGGCAAGAACTAATGTCCACAGTCGCTTTTGATCGTGATAGCTTCGAGGATGTAATCGTCGTGCTGAGCACTGGATAAGAGGATGAACGGCGTAAATGAATGGCTTTAGTTGACGTGTTCACAGAAAGCTTGGAATCTGCTGAATGAGATCGACGTGACCGAGGTGGGCCGGAAACAACGGGCATTTTCGAAACCACTGTCAGAGTACGGTCTCTTCGTGCCCCGCAAGTTTCGTCAAATAAACGCATGGGAGAACTTTCCAAAGGGTGCAGAGGGATAGACTGTTCAGTTCGTTGTTTTGAATCTTCTGATTTTCGTTCAAATCTTTGGGGGATATCGGCAGCATTTGAATTACTCAAAGTCATCATACGTCGAGCTCGATGTAAACAAGGTTCAAAAACCCCATCTGAGGGGCTGGTTTCGCAGGAAGGTGGTCGAGAATCGTCCATATGAGGCACATAGGAAACCTGTTCAGTGCGCTTCGGAAATTTCACCGGTACGGTATAGGGAGGCGTGACTTCAGGAGAAGCTTGCAAAGATACCGTGGACTCAGCGTCATCAAAGACATCACCGTCCTCATCATCGTCATCTTCTACAAGAGCTGGATGTATTGAAGACTTGTGCCTTTTGAGCGAGTACTCGTAAAGCTTGCCGCTACCCGGTCGCATCGTGACCCGCCGTTTACCAGAAATATATCGGTTTGGTCTGTCGAATGCACAGTAGGTCGAATCTTGTGAATACGTTATATCGTGATCGGCAACTTCCGATCGAGATTGGCTAGCACAACTCAGTTCCAGAGGTGACGTATACGGTGAAATCTGCATCTGCAGAGGGGAAAAGGAATCGCAACGATATTACGCATTCTAAACTGATAAACGGAAAAGTCTGGGAAGTGAAGCACGCCGATTAATGGGTAGCGCAAAAACTAGTTTACATTGAGAGTCCCAGGTTAAAAACTAAATCACAAAAAAATTCTAACGCGAACAGGCAGCAGATGATTCTAATTCGACGTGACCTTCTAGATATCGCAAACCGAGCCTTCGCCAAGCACAAGTGATACTTCAGTTAGGGAGACATTTGTCCGATGAGTGTTTATAGTGAATCGATTTGCGGTATGCAGCTATTCCTGAATGAAAAAAATCGAGATCAATTTTCACTACCATCACTACACAGTTAGAATTAAAGTAGTATTTTTGTATTGCGGATGACCAAAAAGGCCAGTTGCTGAAGCACCTGGATGCAATCGATGAAAAAAAGCATATGAACCACTTTCGACATCGGAAACATTGCTACCAAAGAACCCTATTCACGTTTACTCCAATGGTTCTATTGCGTCCTTTGTTTCAGTTCCTCACAAGCAGTATTTGTTCACTCCATGTTTATCCTTTGACTCAAATCAGCTGAGTTCTACAAACTCCATTTCTGACCTTGATTTACCAATAATTGCCAATTTATGCTGATTTCCCTTATATTTAAGCCAGTTTATCGTGTTGTGTGCAGAGTTAGATTTCAACTCCAACAAGTTCATCCCCACTACACAGCTCGAACGGAACCTAAGTCCCAATATTGCAATCAATTATGGAATACGGCTTCGCTCTGCACTCATACTCTTCTTGGTGGGGTTCCATCCACAGCCAGCCGGCTGGTTACCGATCCTTTTCTAACCTCTAATATGTAGCCAACAGCTAACCTTTAGTCAGCCGGTTCATTATTCTTCCTTTTCACGAAATTATGCATCACTCGATGTTAGGGAAGCGGTATACAGCTGTTTCATCGTTGCTAGAAAACACCAGTGTCCGTGATCGTGCAATTTGGTACCAGATAGGTACTACATCGTGAGAGGAAATTCAACAGACAGTTGACAGCTTACCCGGTAGCGTAATAGCAAAATAGTTCGACCCACAGTCGTTCTTTGCGAGTTCGCGTCCCAATTGAGACGCACTGGATATGCAATACTTATAATTCGTAATGGGAACGAAGCCATCGTAGTGTTGTTATGGTTTATTATTGACAAGTCGAGGGAGGATGCTGCGTGACAAATAATTCCCTAAGCAACAAAACCTATTACCAACATCCTTTTGCAGTAAACATTTAGGAATCAAATGGCGATTCGTCGGAGGATTTTCGTTGGTCGGGCAGGGCTAACTTCAGAAAATGGACACAAGGACTTATCATCCATTCATGCTCCTAAAGATTCAAATGAGATTCTAGTGAGAAACTAAGAAAAGAGCGCACTAGTATGGGGATGGCTGGGTAGAAGAATACCGGGTATGCATATCTTTTTATCTTTTACTTAATTTATTAATGAAATGACAATGTACATCATTTTCCAGGGAGGGAGCCGAGGCCAACAGAGGGCTGCCAAGTGGGGAATTTGACCAGCGGTGGGGGGATTCGAACCCGCGACCTTCACGTCTAAACGCCACGACCTCATCAGCTTGGCCATCCAAAGAGTGGCAATAACCGCGAAACCGATCGTGTACTTCCGAGGAAATTTTGTTCATTCATCCGCATGCGAAACATACTAATGAGTTTTCAGCTTTTTCAGAATTAATCTTTCAACCACATATCTTAACTATCCAACATACAGGTAGCTATGCATTCTTATCAGGCTACTGCCACTAGATACAATACCTCCAACAAGCAACAAGCAACATTCATAGCCGACAAACTTGCATGAACTTGGCTGGTTCCTGATGCCAGTGAGTAGCACTGAGTAACAGAGGAAAGGAAACCCTAAAATCAAAAGTCAGAAGCATTACGGAGACGCAGAAACATCTCCACCGCATGGGCACCGCTAGAAGTGACATCCAATCATATCAATTATTGTCTCCAAGCTTCGCGTTGGAGGGTCTTGAGGAGCCGAATTTATTTAATTCGATTTACTGCCACTGCCTTCATGCCAACTTATCTCCTAATCAATACCTCCTTCAGAGGATGGTACACTTAGAATATTGTAAAAGCCGCTTAATCTGCATTCCGCACCGGACCATTCGTATAATCGTCAGTAGGGAAGTTAACGAAGATCCGCCAAATCGATGAGCATTCTCAGCCCTTGAGAACGTCCACAACTTTTATGAACCAAACTACACAGGCGGAGGTTTTCTTCTAACTCCCGTTCATTGGCTCCAAGAGGACCAAATAGATCTATCTCAATTTTGAAATCCTCGCAGCCACATCGCGTTTCCTGTAAATTCATATTCTCTGCCAATGTCCAACATAATTCGGGGGTTTATTTTTCTATTTACTCCAATACATCCGTAATGTCTACACAAGTTTCACAATGAGACAAAACTTAACAATTTCCTGATTGTAATGCACTCTGTTTCGAGATATGATACACCCTCGTTCGCCGAAGATTCAAAATGTTGTAACCTATGTCTCCAGCTGGGTCCTCATTCATAGCTTTCCCATTTCTTAATGAGATCTTGAGTGATTCTCTGCCATTCCCTCTCCAGAATCACCACTGCCGGTTTCTTCACTCCTGTGTCCCCTGAGATGGGCCCTAGTGGCAATGGGAGATGTCTCTTCCATTGCGCTCGTGTGTGAAGGATATAATACAAAAAACCGAGAGTGCTGACATTTAATTAGCTGACCTCTTCCTAAAGGTGGAAAATCGCTTTTCACCAGAGTATACGGCAAGATTATGCGCGAGGTTACTGAACAAATCGTGACACAACATCTTCAACTGTGTGAGGAAAAACTACGGTGTTAGAGAGACTACGATATTTAGTATTCTGCGTGAATGGTAGTAGTGAAGCAGGTTCGCATCAGAGGTCATTTGCAATGAGGCTATACCTGTCGTCATATGCATCATTTGGGTCGTGTCTTTCGCTGTCGTCAACACGAATGGTCCAACTTTTCGATTATCAGGAATATTGCAGCGTGATTCAACATTGGTAATTTTCACTCGTTACTGGATAGATTGAGACTGTTGGAAAGCAACCTGGACCACTGGCTTCATAAACATAAAAGCATCTACTGCATGCCAATATTAATTCGTCGATAATCTTGATTTCACAGCAAATTATATAGGAGTGAGTTGCCACTATTCAAGAAATTAGATCTTGGAACTTAAGCTGGAGGTTCGTGAAGGGAGTTAATATTCGTTGATGTAGCTACTGACGAGTACACGAGTGATCCTTGAAAAGTAGCTCAAATGGCTACTATGGAATTTAAGGGACACCATTTATCGATACACTCGTTCTGCGGTCACTGGAAACACGGACATATCAAGTTGATATACCCAAATTCGGTATCTCCTACAACGATTGTGCTGTCCCTACTGACCATTGTTAATACAATTCTTTTATCACATTTTAGGACAGTCACAGAGGACTCCCAACAGCCCCCATCCCAGATACAATCGTGTATTCTCTGACGTAAGTCGCATGACGTCTTAGAAATCTACGTCCGCAGGATATCTTGTTTATGGCGGGAAACAAGAATTCTCGATTACGTTACCTTTGTCCGGACGAATGTGCATCTAGGAGGATCCATTTAGTCTTGATTACAGCCGGCCAGAAAACGGACAACGGGTTTTGGCCCTGGGCTTTGACTTACACCCGTGCTTTGCTAACGTGGACTTCAAACGTTCTTAATTGCTAGTACTTCACTTGGTGTTTGCCCTATTCGATACAGCGAAGAACCCACATTGACTGCATCGAGTATGGCCACCGATTGGTACGATCAAAGCTAAGTTCAGGGAAATCACATCAAAATCAGCCCAAACAGGAAATCGTTGCACATCCCCTTTTACTCTGTGATCCTGTAGCCACCAACAATAAATTCACACCAAAAGAAGACCTCTAGACAAAACTTTCAAACGCCACGATTCCAGATGAAGATCGAGATAGGTTCCTAATTCCTAAAATTCCATTTAACAACCCGACTCTTGCACATGCATGAAAAACCAGCAGGCCGTGTGAAATATCAGGGATAGCGCGATATTAAGCAGAGCTGAAAATGCGCAAAAACATACCTCTGATATCATCTGATGTTGTTTTGCTGCCGCGCTAGCTGCAGCGGCCACCATAGCAGCAGCCGCAGCCGCGCTGGTCATTGTCACCGCTGTATTAGGTGAAATACCCGTTCGCTCTGTAGTCCCCGAAAGTGAAGGATCGGACAACTCCAGACCCTGTTTAGAGGGAACTGCCGACTGCGATGACGTCCAAACCGGTTCAACAAACGACTCATTCTTGGGACTAGTGGATACGGCATAGTTTCTGTTTGCACACAAGCCACTGGTAGTCGCTGATCGATTTGGAAGCTGTTTCAACTTATGTTTGGACATTTGGAAAAATTTGGCCGATCCGGTTACAGCCGCAGTGGCAGCCACTGCAGCCGCGGCAACCGCATGAGCCGCCGAGGCAACGGTCGTGGCGACACTGATTCAGAAAACGAACACGGTAGAAAAATGATTAGGAAAAAGCATCGAAATCGAAGTGATGAAGGAACTCGAATGCTTCACAAGAGCACAAGTAGCTGCTTAAGTAGAGACCAACGCCAAGGTTAAGTTCTTTCCATTGCTATAGTATCACATATTCCGACCCCCTACTCCTGTAAATAATCAATATGCAGCATGTATGGTAATCGAAAGCCAGACACGAACACGAATAAATAAATCGCGTCCTAACGACCGGTGGCAATGAAACCAGATCCTCCGGCAAGCGGAAGTTTCTAATTGTTATGACATGGCGACGGACCGTAATATTTCTCATTGTATGTTCGCACCATACTTATCGGACGCTCCGGAGAGCCGGTGATCGAATGTCCCTGAACAACAGCACAATTTTCCAAACTACTAACACAAAGAATTGGGGAATCCAAATACTGCATTTTGGCGATCCTACCGGCGCAACCTAAAGGAAAAAACGGGAAAAATGTCTGTTGCCTCTGGGAAGTTTTAAAGAAATGATCCCTCTGTGGCTGAGCGGAGATGTGGAACTTATGGGAAGCACTTGTGTGGCTTTGAGGCGGTGGGTTCCGTGAGGGATTTCGAAACGGCTTGTTCCGTACGGTGCAGTAAAGAAATCTGGTTCCGACGAACCTGTTTATCTGCTTGTGTTGGGAACGCATGGAGCACCGAGGACAGTGAACTTTCGTTGTCGGAAGTTGTGCAGTGTGTGAGCTGTGGAAAGCCATATTGATTTACTCGTGCTGGGGCTGGTCAATAGACTTACTGAGTCCTCACTCAAGCTGTTCTTTCGGTGACAAGCTTTCTCCCCACAGAATACCAAAAGAGTCTACTGGCGACAATGTGACGTGGTCAATCTGGACCGCCATTCAATAACCTCATAATTCTCTTCCTTTACAAGAGGCGCTGCATATGAGCGGAAGCTCCGCTGTAATCCCCCGGGTATGTTAGGGTCTCTGACCTAGATTCACCATAAGGTGTATGAATTGAACTAACAGTCGCCAGCTCTCAGTGGTTCGTGAATGTCGTTTTGCTCTGCTGCCTTGAAGGTCAGCTCTCTAAGCCGAGGGCTCGAGGTGGAGTCATACAAGACAACCTCCTATTTCGACCTGAGCAGTTGGGTATTAAAAAGCCCACAAACAGAATGCAGATTCGGTGAGTAATCAAGGACGTACGGGTGGGACCTGGAAAAGCTTTACAAATATGGTAAACGTCATGCGAACACCCATTTTATTCCTTTCGCTTTTTACCGCACGGTTCAGGTACATGTATCACCGACTGAGATACATTTCAAAGTTTTCTTTGTTAGTAATATCAAGATTCTAGTACTTACACGGTATAAAGTATCGGCAAATATTATGAATTAATTTACAGGTTTCTATTATTGTATCTGCTCTCAGATTGTGATAAGGCCAGATAAAAATGAGTGATCTTGGTTGTCAAGATAAAGGCATCTGAACACGAAAAATTAAATCTTATTACAGTGTGGAGAACTTATAAACGATTTTGGAAGGGTCTTCGGATTTATCGTAGTTTGCGTTCTTATATGACAACAAACTCGCCTGTCCGCCAGAAGCACTTGTTTTATCGGGATTACGCATGTATTCGTATGCCGGAGTTGACTATTTATTAACTGGAATGTTTTGTGCAAACTGTGGTCTAATAACCATAGTTTATCACGAACTGAAAAACTTTTGTTCAGAAAAGAAAATGATTTGCATCATAATTGACGTTGCTTTAAAGTCATTTGAGCTCTCCTCGTTACTTACGTCGTTACCGTTACAGTGAAGCAATTGGCAAGAAACAATAAAACCTCTTTTCACCAGAACGAAAAAGATAGTGAACCGATTAGAAAACCTCGGTCAATTCAGATTCGCGTGCCTAAGCACTTCCGGTGTTTTAAACTAAACAAGGCAACTATTTACATCATATTGGGGGAATAAACTGAGGTAAGAGCATGCTGTTCATGAAGGAACCCAATCACCACCAAAAGTGAACCCAGAAGTACTTGTATTAATGGTAAAATTCTGTGGCAGAAGTACTTTTCTCCAACCCTGATGTCTAGTATTACCGATATTTCATTTATTGTTTATCGGATACGGTGAAAAAATATTTAAACGCCCCCAAATGTCAGCGGATATGCAACATGGACCAATCACGTGGCAGAAAAAGCTAAGCGCCTTAATACGGCGATAAGATGATTTTGCCGATGGATGCATGGGCATGTGGTGGCCAGCAGAACACTCACGAAATAGACATTCCCAGAAGGAAATTTTTCTCCCTCATCCAAACCGTTTATTCTCACACAAATAAAATTAAAAAAGCTTGATAAATCATCCAAAAGAGAATACACCACGAATAGAGGAAATATGGCCTCCGTGGTGATGGGGATATACCCTGGATTCGAGGAGAGAAAACGATGTAAAAAACGGCAGTCTCTAAAAGAACCTCCGTGTTTGATTTTAGCAGAACCTAGTAAGCATGTTATTCTCAGTGAAATGGTTTGACGTAATTTGGGGAAAAACCGCTTGGGTCTAGAGTATGCCTCATATAAAAGCAAACCACGGCCTGAATATTGATCCTATCCAATGTGTGCCTTAAGTCCTGGTGTGATAATAGAATGCGTAAATTCTAAAAAACCCTGAAGTATGAGGCAAGAGCCAATTCTTACTGCAGTTGCCAAACTACGCAAAAATGACGAAAATATTACTGAACGATAAGTATGGACCCATCGATTGTCATTCTCTAATGACGCAAAGTTTTTAGCGGCAGGAACTCCAAATAGTTATGAATAAATCCCACTTTGTTCCCCCTTAGAAGAATCGTAAAGTGATATGGTTTAGACGTACATATAGCGATTAAGAAAGAATATCGACTAAAATTCCAGCTTATTTACTTGCTAGATAACAACAAAGCTTACGGCTTCTTGTCGAAAAGAATTGTCAGATGTCGCTGAAAAAGGATGAAAATTCAAACGTTTTGCTTCTTTATGCTGTTACTTGCGGAAGGGGAAAGTGTGCATGACGCTTGTTGCTTGAGTATACTTTTACTTGCACTATAGTTTAAGTATACTATATATGCACATATATATATATATACATATATAGCATACTTACACTGCAGTGTTAATAAGAGTAAAAAGGTTTCGTTTATTTTCTACCTGACCACTGAGTCTTATTATGGCTGTAACATCCCACCTACCCACTATGACAATAAAACCAGCTCAACGTACGTAACCTCCATCCTTTGCATACCTAAGACACCAAAGTCTACTGCTTTTAGATCCCAGCGGTGTCCCTTCATGGGAAAACTTTCCATCAAGTATGCGAATGGTAGTTCTCTTATTCCTACTCATTCGAATGGAATCATTCAACCTTCAGAATACTTTGTTAATCACGCGTTAGGTCTAAACCACTTTAAATGTGACATATCAATCTATCTCGAATGGCGGTAGGTATCCCATCTTCCGAAGATTTGTATATCAATATCAATCAATAGTAAATGGCCGAATCGCTTGGATTCAAGTCAGTAGTTTGGCGTGATACCGGACAGTAATTACACATGGTTCAGATACGCATGTTGATTTTTCTGTTGTACTTACCAAATTCTATCCTGTAGCAACTAGGCTTGACAAAAGCTTTGGGTCCTATCCCATTGGCCAAACGACTCTCCCCATTCCTCAACTTGTAACTGGAACATGGAAAACTCTCAAACAACCCAAGTTGGCGTCACTGGGTGGTGGCATTATTTGACAACCTGGTATACATTTCAGTACCTTGTACCCTGTGATAAATATTCTACAGATGTGATCACAATTAGGACACCAATTCTAAATAAAATCTAAGGTGAATTTTATCAGCTTTTCTTTTACCTGCTCATCAAACACACCCTCGTTCCCACGGCTGCTCCTACGTTAACAACCTAGGGCTTCCTAACAGTGGATTTTTTGAACCTTTTACCGAGCAAAATGAAAATAACGACATACCGAAGAGGCTCGTTCTCCGTTATTTACAATCATGTTGATAAATAATACGAAATGTGATTACCGAGAGCTGAAGAAAATAACAGTTTACAGTCACTGCGATCAACATATCCGTGAAGGTACGTAACTAACTAACTACGGGATAGTACCCCACATGTTGGAGGGTGCGAAATGAGCCAAAGGACTTTAAGTGTCTAAGGAAACGGTTTCTCAGGGCACCTACTGTATTGTGCCACCGAATGTATACTGCTTCGGCTGCATTTAGGGCATGATACAAGAAAATTATATGACATCCCGCATACATGAGCGCAGCGAGGAAGGCATCTCACAGTCCCTATAGTCCATCATACTACTGTCGGTGGAGGCGAGAGAACGATAGAAGCATCTTTCATCAGAAGCACTGTTCTCATGACATAGGACCAAAAAAACGCCACTATTCACCAGAAGTGGCAACAGGACTATGGAAACAGATTTCCTAGTACACAAGTAGTTGAGTACTGCGTAAGGCCATTTGCATTCTCATTGTGGATGTAAACAACCCATTAACAACCTACTAATTATGGTCCAACACATGAATGCTACTCCGAATAGGCTTTCATTTGTGACCCGACTGAGATCCAGGAGAATCGGCGGTTCACTAACCTCTTTTGAAGTTTTGTATCAAAGTATAACCCAAAACTACACATGGACAAGAATGAACGTCAACTCCGATTCAGCCTTAGTAACAGTGATCAACGTTATCCCTAACCTCAGCACAGTGTTGTGAATGCATCAAAAGATAGATTTTCCGCGAGCAGATGTGGTACAATTGCAAACACGACGAAAAAACGAAAACAATGATAGAGAGGTGTGTGTAGAATTCATCACATGCTGGTTCTCCTAGGCTCCTTCACATCAATGACTGACCCTCGTCGAAAAGAGCGCCTCCCTGAGCTGACACTCAGGTCGCCAAGTCCAGAGTAGGTTTATTCATTCGATAGTGCGTCTCCACTCATCAAGCAACCAAGAACCACCTGAAAAGCACCAGCATTATTTCAGACGGACCAGTGGTCAGTTGGTCGGTTCATGCGCCTCTACCGGGAAACCCTGTCGAGTGAATGGAACATAACATCAGACACTAGATTGAGTTTGTTCTGGGGCTATATTTATCACGTCACAGTGTCATCAGCCAACTTGCGATACACAATATGGAGAATGATTTCCAGCCGAAAACTCATCACGCCCTCAAAATTATCGCGGCTCGTCCTGGGTCGTCTATCCAGTATGAGTTCACGCGTCAAGGCAAACTACCAATTTGATGATTTTATTCTCTATCCGCGATGTGGAGACGCGCCAGATGGCATGCAACTCCAACCGGCTGGAACTTAGACCTGAAGATGATGGTAACATATGGAATCGACCAACACACCGTACAAATGACTACTAAACTGGATCTAATCTTACAATGTACGGTTAACGCTCGTGTTCCAAGCCACTCCTAAATTAGTCAGAAAACTGTACGTGGCTGAGAAATAAAACCAGCGGGTCAGTAAGAAAAACGAAATATCTAGGCCGTTACATTACAACCTCTCAGACCAAAAACAGATCTGAGTGAACGGCATCTGAAAAACATTGTGGTACTCCCTAGAAACAAGTGTGGAAGTACACGTCTGTTACAGGCGTTGAGCTTTGGGCACAGGAAGGGCAGATACACTCAATAATTAGTGAAAGGTAAAACTAACGACGGATATAAGCGCGTTTCACGAAAGAATGGTTTACTTTCTCCAGTTTTCGCAAGATTTTTACTTTGGGGTGCGCGAGTCGAAAAAGTAGCGAAACAAACATCGTCCTAAAAAATAAACAGAAATTTTAATAACAAACCTGATACCACTAAATATCAACGACCTTTACATATAGACCAATTCGAAAACTACGTTCTACTTTATACTTACTTTGACCAAGAACTAGAGTTAGAAGGATAAGACAAGCAGTTGCTCATTTGGGCTTCGGAACATAATTGAGAAGCAGACACTGTATCACTAAGCATTTGCACAGTTGCTGTACTGGATGTGAGTTCTCGCGAACCAGCTGCAGATTCGCCATCAACGACAGATCCACTGCATCGAGGGCTGTCAGCTTTGTCGAATGAAGTCACGTAGGTTTCGGAAGATAGAGAATCATGCGGCCCGGTTGACCGACCAATCTCCCGAGGTTCGGATAATGGACCTGGTACCAACCCGCAACGATTTCGGCACATCAAATCCCCCAACATAGCAGCTACTGAAGAAGATCGAGAACTCCCGGTCCCCATAGGCTGCGAAAACATAGCACCTATAAAGAGAACGCACAACCAACAACGCACCCATCAAAAGAGGAAGCAGCAGATGGGAATGAAAATATTTAAGCGACAATCGTCGTCATCATTCGGCGTTAATAAACAGGGCAAGCCCAACTGACTGCCGCTTTCCCTACCGCGTTACAAATTGCAACAGACAATGAATATGTCAGCTGGGCATGAAGTGGACATAAAAAGGGCGCGAAAAAAATCCCAGTAGTAGGAGACAGCATATAGAGTACTATGTAGCTGTGCAAACGCATTTTTCTATTCATTCTGATTCGACAAAAAGTGATAACACGACCTCCACTATTCACGGCTGGCTGTCATATCTTACGTCTTCAGCCAACTGGCTGACAGATATTTTGGACCACAGCCACAAAGACGGGAGACACCTATTTTATGCAAGTTTCCTGAACATTTTCTCACTCCAAGTTGCTATGTTATGTCTATCTCCAAGTGGCCCATCAGATCTTTATCCTCCAACAGTTGTCAGGGCACCATTTTGCTTTTCGAAGGCTAGTAATTATTGTATTCCTTAGACAATCGCACAGCTTTTGACTCCGTCTGTGCTATGGGACTATTTATTGAGGAGTGGAATACCGCAGAAGTATGCGCTGGTCATTAAATAATTGCATCTTCGTACCTCAGGTTGACTTAGGACTTATGAACAACTTTCGCCACCCTTTGTCGTCTCCAGTGGAGTACGGCAAGGCTGCCCTACACATAGATGCTCTTCATGACACTATCTAGTCTACTGGGCGGTCCACTTGGAAGAGATTTGACTTGGAGTATTCCGACGATATCACCTCGCTGAAGGACAATCGGAAGGAAAATTTGACACACGCTGCACTGCTAGACGATCGAGGTCTCCACACACGGTGTGCCGATTGTACCACCGAAGACCAAGGTATTTCTTCAAGATAAGCAACAGCCCGACCCGCACCTACCCGTTGCGAAGAACAGCTAGGGATAGTCAATAAATTTAAGTATCTCGAGAGTGTAATGAAAACTGGAGGTGCTGGGGAAAGTTTCCCCCGAGTGAGATAATCGCGTGTTTGGTGGCTTGAAAACGCTTCATTTTTAACCTTCTACTTCCTTCATTAATGAAATAACAGTGTACATCGTTTTTCAGGAAGGGTGCCGCGGCAAACAGAGGGTCGCCAAGTGGGGAAGTTGGTCGACGGTGGGAGGATTAGAACCCGCGACCTCCACGTGTAGACGCCACGACCTTATCCACTTGACCACCGCCGTCTGTTAATCGTCTCTCTTTCGTGTTCTGTTTGCACGTGCTACGCAAGACTGCAAGAAGTTATACAACGGCCAGAATGTGACTTAGCATGGAGGTATAAAAAAGTTAGATTTGTATTTGACATCGGTCCCATCTTAGCTGGTGCCCTAGAGGATTGTCGATGGTCAGAGACGCTGAGAGACATGGATCACAGTCGAAGTCAGCGGTGAGCATGATGTGCGGCCCGATATATATATATATATATATATATATATATATATATATATATATATATATGGAAGCACCACGATCGATCTGGTCCTCTTAGTGTTTGCCCTCTGCCTTCTGCGAATACAAGCGTTGATGAAATACTTTGGATATGCATCGACCGCAAATAACCTGAACAACCTAGATTGCTCTTGTTCCCGTAGGTGCTGTGTACTGCAGTGTGTGTCGGCTCGATGGAACAGGGTACGCACACAGCTCTTTAGGTGGCAGGTTGGATGGTTGCTTTTGAAATTGAGTGTGCGGTCCGTCGTCGTCGGTTTTCTGTAGACGATTGTCTCTATGCTCCCGTTTGGTTGCCTTATACTCAGCACGTTGAGAAACGGTAGAGCCAAGTCTTTTTCCTCCTCCTTGGTGAATCTGATGCTAGACACTATAGCGTTTAGGTGTTGATGAAATTAGTCCATTTCTATTTTTTTCTAACACAACAAATGTATCATCAACATATCGGATCCATAAGCGTGGGCGGTTTGTTTCGAATGCCTTTGTCTCGAATTGTTTCATGGTTGCATCTGCTGACAAGCCTGATAGGGGTGATCCCATGGGCGTTCCTCTTATTTGTTTATATATATCGCCCACAGAGTTTGAACGCACTTGTCAATTCGAAGCCTAAAATCTGAAGACCTTCCAAAGCAATCTCCGATACCCCATTGACAGCGAAGTAAACAAGGGTGAAGGAATGGAACACCTTTTCAAACACCGCTGGGTGTTTCCAATGAATTCGATAACTCCCAGTATGTGTGAGGGCATAATGCTTGCACCAGGATCACGAACTTCTCTATCATAACCTTCCAGTCAAGAACACTGAATAGGGCTGTTCGATTGACTGAGTCTAACGCACCTTTGAAGTCGAGTAGAAACATGGTCGTCAAGCGACGACGCTTGGCGTGTCTCGAAGAGACAAAATAAATTCAAGGAAATTTCAGGGACATTATTCAGAATTTCCATTATACGTTGCAAAGGAAGGTAACCGCAGCGTAAATGAGAACGATATTCCGTCCTAGGTGAAAATACTGTTTACAGGTGGCAACCGTCTGATCAGTTCATGGAAAACGCGTTAACAATTCGAAACTGAAAGTTTTTCGGCTTGTTGATTTTTTTGACGAATGCACGAAGCACGAGCGTAATCGAATAAAAAAATGCCCTACATCTGCTTAAGCCCACTGCACGCAAGCGAGGGACAGATAATCATAACTATGAAACCTGGAATGGAACAGAATCACACAAGGCCCTTATAGCGAATTGTCAACTACAACCAAACAGATCGGTGAATTTAGGATTCCAACCTTTGACCATTTGGGGGTGGCAGACGAGTAGTCCACTTAGCCACCGCCGATTGTTGCTATGCTGTCTTCATACAAGCGGAAATAACTGTTGGGTGCAGATTTGGTTCCCGAAGATTCCGAATACGTTAGCAAGGACGGGACGGGAACAACATTGAAAAGGATGTACTAAAAATACCATCCACACAGCATACAATTAACACATGTTAGCACCAAAAACACGAAAGAAAGGCTTGGGAAAAGCGGTAGATTAGCTGTTTGCCACTCGAAACCAACTGCCGACCCGGCTACTCAGTAACAACATACAAAATGTTTAATCAGAAATCTCGAGGCACCCGAACACGTACCTACGATAAATTGAGAGAAGCAAGTTTCCACGCCAGCCACCGATGTATTTGTTCCGCGTCATTATCTGGGATGCATGAAACATTTTGCAGCCAACTAGGCAAACCACACTGTCCAAGCATGAAGTGAGGACCAAACAATGCGATACGGAACCCGATAACCGAAAAAACCGATAGGCCCGATTCAAACGACGTGAAAGACGGTGTTTCAAGGCAAGTACCATTACTGGGAGGTTGAACTGCATTCGAGATGCTTATTTTGATTCTTAACTAATTCTGCCTCCTAAAAAGCTGGGATTCCAATCCCAGACGCGCCGTTCATTCCAGTGACGACGAAGTACGTCTCTCCCATTGCATTCGTGAATTGGTATACAATAAAAAATAACAAAATCAGCTACCACTCGTCCAATGTATGAGATGGGTGCAATGCTTCAGAACCATCGGTTTAGTACGCAGAGCTACCAATCACGCTAAATGCTGATGAGCCAGGTCTCGGGTGCAGCGAAATTGAAATCGCCCCTCATTTCCTTTCAGAACTCGGAATAATGCATTTTGATAATGCGGAAGAATACTGAGATGAAACGAAACAGTTGTAATCAATCTTGCTTTGCACTGAGGTCGAGTGTACATAGTATTTATTAAAGCGTGATTGTTACCAGCGCGATGTGCTTCTTTCTCTCCCATTCTTTTGTGCTGGCAGCATCCTGTCTGCTTATGGAAGTAATTACTGTGTCCACCCCTCTTCGCATTCCCGTCGCTTTACCTACTTCTATTCGCGCTTATATTTGGTAGCTTAAAACCAGTGGTCAAGACTTTGTTACATCCGCAAAAGTTCAGATCAAAACAAAGAACCGCGGCACTAAGCATCATTCAGTTGAGATGGCTGGACGTCGGTTCGGTGTCAAAGGTTCGCGAAGGCCGTTCATCATTTCTAGTGTCTTATTTATCACGACATCATTATCAGTTCTAATCGAGCCAGTGCGGTACTTTCATTAATCGTCTACTTGCAAATGCTCATCATAAACAATGGTTGCCTGAATAGGAGAAGTACCTAGCACTTCCAGTGTACAAATTAGATATCGCATTGGAACGCCCAATCACCAGTCCATTTAAAGCGTTGAGTGGCTTGTACTTGTCGCACAACCTGCTTTACTTTTGTTCTGTAGGGGGGGCAGCAACGCCGTTTGTTACACCAAACAGATTGTTGTAAAGTCGAAAATGAACGCCAATACAGGGCGCTCTGTCACACTACACCGGAGATTTCCAAACTTGGCGAAAGCCGGCCATAAACCAACACCCGATATGAAGCATGATGGCAGAACTCTTCAAGAACCGACAAATTTTTTTACAGGTTCGTTTTTTTTTCAACAAACAACCATATAATACTCACCTAGCGATGGATGAGTGCCTAATAACAGTGATCGTTGGCCTTTGGAAAGTGCAACAGTGCCTTCACTGTTGTTAGAAAGGGAGGATCTCACCGGCATATTTAAGTGAATTTGTTCAACACGCGTCTTGTGCCGCCTGAGAACAATGATGGACCATAGCAAATTCGACCCTCTAGACCCAGGCTTGCACTCATGCGGTCAGTGTAGTCATTGTGCAGGCTCTTCCTCAAGGGGACAAAACGAAAACTGACTGCTAACAAGAGAAGATCTGATTAGAATACAAAATCATACAGAAAAGAAATTGCAATTCTCTAGCAAGCCGCAATCTACCATCTCTAACTTGTGCTTGAGAAAGGCAGTCCCTTTTCCATGTTACCTACTGTCCTCCCTTGTCTCACCGAAATAACTTTCACCAGCAGATCCCCGTTTGAAATTCACTGTGCAAACTCTGATGCGCTTGAGGCGGGAAGTGTAGAATCTTTTAAGCTTGGAATCCCTTAGTCGTCGACGTGGTTGTATTCAAGTAACTCCAATATACGACAGTAGTTCTACCGATCCATTGATGATCACTGCTATTGGGTAAGTTTTGCCTCCCCCTTTTCTGTTGATCCCTGCAAGATGACGGACAACGGAAAATGTGCCTCAGAATTTCATACGGTCTGTATTTTGAATTCGCGAGTTGACGAACAAAACCAAATGGAAATAAGCGAAACGCAAGAAAGGTTAGTTTCTTTTTCCAAACCGGTTCTCTCTACTTTACACCTTTCCAATACTAAGTGCTTCCGCATAAACTGGTTGGGAACCGCTCTGGATGTTTGTTGGGCACACCATACAACAGTGGGAGAGAACTGAATGATACTAACCCAGTTAAGTGCTTCCCTCAGAAACGCAAACGTGTAGGACCTGCAGGAACGAAGGTTTTTAGTACGAAACGAACTTTTTATCTACACATTGGCTTGTCCCTTTTGGGCCAGAGACAAGCATCGCCGGAACCTGTAACCACTCACCAATACACGCTGCCGCAGCAACCGCTGCAGCAGTTTTAGCATTCTCATCTTCTGGATAGTGCTCTGACAGGTGCGTCTCCTGAGGAGCCAGAAAAGTGTGAGTCTTGGTGGCAGAGTTGATAGTCTCGCTGTTGTTGCACGACAAAGTCTGGGAGTTTCCATGCTCCAACTGAGATGCGACCGCACCTCCCTCGAGTGTTTTGCACTCAGAGGATTCACTTGGGGATTTCGTCTCAACATCCGTCGCCTCAATATCCTGTAAAGAAACCGTCGGAGGTGAGATACAACGCTGCATGAAACAAAATGAATTCAAAGATGTCTTAATGGACAAGAAATTATACAACAAAGGCAGCATCGACTGGTAGTAGAAACCAAACGCCCCAATGACAGAATACAACAAGTTATTATATGTCGCTAACAAAAGCACAATCTACGTGGGAATGAATCACTACGTTATAGATAACCTTGTTTTAACGCATAACGAACGAAATTCATTGGCAAACAAGATACGTGTACATAGAAAGCAGATCAAAATTATGATCACTGTCGTTAAAAAGGTCCTACCTTAAGAATCCTGCTAGAATGAACGTCATGCCCAAAAGTGGCCGTACTACTCCGAGCGGCAAAAGCAGTAGCTGCAGCTACCGCGGCCACAGCTGCTGCTGAAACAGCAGGCAAGTTGGTTGCCGCGGCAAGAGCTGCTGATTGTTGCGCACTTCCTGTGAGTTCCGTTTGTGGTGTAAACTGCGCGCAGCAAGTGGGAACAGTTGTGTTGCGAGAAAGATCACACCCTGGTGTAACTTGGGTAGCCGCCATCATTGGAAGGTGTTGAGCAATGTAACCAGCCGCCGCAGCCGCAGCCAAAGCAGCAGTAGTTGATGAGGAAACTGACGTAGTAGTTGGCGTCTCACCAGATAACTTATCTGCCAGTGGCGTATTCGTGAGGACAGTCACCGAAGGGTTTTCAATAACAGGAGGTTGATTTATGTGCAGGAGATTATAAGAAGGGTAGCAAGTAGCAGAAACATTGGTCAAAGTACTGTTGCTCGTAATAACAGTGGGTTGTTGGGGAGTACTATACACCACTCCGGGATGAGGTATGAGAGAACCATGGTTGCTTGTATCACACGCGAAAGATGGCAAAGGGATAGTCAGCAAAGTTGGTGTAGAGGAAACATTGGAACTTGTAGACAAGAGATGATGCTGAACAGGTGGTTGTGCGTTGGAAACCCAATGATAAGCTGTCTGTGATGTCGCAACAGCGGTAGGGTGTTGTATTACCCTGGGATGTTGCCCTGGATCAGCGACCACTGCCAGTACGGAAGAACAAGGAACCGCATGATTTGTGCTTGAAACTGAAACCAGTGGAGTAAGTGCACCCAAATTAGATGGGTGTGCATAAAGAGTGTGCCGGATGTTGGAAGATGGTATGGCCAAATGGTCTACAACGTTAACAATAGATGTGCCTTGTGTTCCGGTTAGTGTAGCATCATGGGCAGAAACTACCACTCCATTAATAGGAGTAGTTTGAGGTAAATGCAATTGGCTTGCAGAAGGAAGTGTCAAGATGCTCTGATGAAGATTTGACGTTTCTATTCCAACTGATGTAGGCAGAGTAGAGGGAAGAGAAACGGCAACAGAAGGGAGGTTTTTGGCAGACAGTGTCGATTTTCCGTCAGGCAAGCAACGGGCTTCCGGAGCACCATCACTAATCCAAAAATTTGTTTTGATATCCGCAATATGCCCCTGAAGCCTTGGATCGTTAACATGCCGATATTTACAAGTTGAACCGCGAGAACAAAGCCCGTTGAAATAATCCTGTCGGTAAAGTAATTGGGACCAGATATCTGATGAAACAGAATGGCTGTGGAATCTATGGATTAGTTAATTAATTGCACATTACAATTTGCAACATAAAACTAACGGACTGAGAAGCAAGGTGGACTGAAACTAGTTTAATAGCAGACTGAGGTCTTAGTGAAAGAAGCTTACTTAAACTGTGAACGGAAGATAACCAACAGAGCGTTCTTCATGCTGAATGTACACACGTTGTCAGGCGAACATCTGGAATGATGTAGATCAACTAGAAGGATAAACAAAAATCGTTGACGAACTATTTGCAGTATTTTCATTCTGATCCCGTTGGCTTCTAACACTATTGTTACACGTCTTTGATTTCAGTTTGTTTTGTTGCAGCTATATTTAGAACGAGGGTCTGTAAACCCGACACTTGAAAATTTGAAATTTTGCCCGCGAAATCAGAGGTACTGGTTATCACGATGCTGGTCGAATGACACGTGGAACAAGATCACTCTGTCGCACTAATTGATGAGATAGTACCACAAATGGGTCCAGCTCACAGGCATATATATATATATATATATATATATATA
>LUCM01010834.1:7201-19577 GCA_008360955.1 Fasciolopsis buskii | reverse complement strand
TATATATATATATATATATATATATATATATATATATATATATATATATGTATATAGGTGCGGCTAGTTGTGGTGAATTTAAAAATTTCCAATGTTATTATCCTTAGGACCTCGGTACTTTTTTATTTACAGGTTCCGTTTATTGGATCCATTTGCTGATTGTAATCAGACTAGTCAAACGGGTGATCTTGGATGTCTAGGTAAACACGTTTGAACATAAAACATGGAATTCTTCTGGAGCGTAAAATTTCCACAAACGCTTGTGGAACAGCCTTAGGATTTGGCCCAGTTTAAATTCACAAATGGCAACAAACGTTTCCAGGAAACGAGCCTATTTTATTGAGTATTCTACCACGATTACGCACGTATTTATAAGCTGAAAATGGTTATATTTTAAACGGGGTCCAATGATCGTGGTTGATCACGGGCAGAAGAAACTTCTTTCGTGGAGGGTTTTAGTTTACAAAAGGTTGTTCTTGTGTCAAGGTCATTTGGGCGCGCTGCGTTAATCGCTTGCACAGTTACCGCGGCTGCGAAGCAATAAGCGAGAAATTATGAAGTCCTTTGGTGCCCCAATGAAAAACTGATTTCAAAGCGTCGGTGGATTTAAAGTTTTCTATTTAAACTTCTCAAGGATTTTAAACTAAATAAGGCCACCATTTGTATCATATTAAACAAACAAACCATGCAAAGAGCAAAATTTTCATGGACGAAAACAATTATACCCGAAAGTGACCACATAGTTACTTATATTCGTATCAAAGTTTCACGGCATAAGTTCCTTTCTCTAATCCCGTCGCAGATTCTTATGGTATTTCATGTATCGTCGTCCAGAGAGAGTTGATTAGCATCTGAAGGCTCCAAGTTTCACCAGATATGTGGCGTGAATTATTCGCAAAGAAAACAAGCAAGGAATATACTTATCCTGAGTAATATTAGAAAATTCGAATTATTTTAACTCAAGGACCTTTTAATTTTGCTGCTGGATACACAGCATACGATGACCTGAGATATACTTACAAAATTGATGCTTCCAGAAGGAAATCATCGGAAGAAATTGTCCCGTTTTCTTATTTCTGTTCAAATTGTTCAATCTCACACGAGCAAAATTACAAAATCCTCACCAACGGGTCAAAAGAGAATGCACACCCGATGAGAATTTTTTTCGTCATGGTAATGGAGATATTCCTTTCACTTTAAGAAAGTAACTAATATAAAGAACAGCGGTATGAGAAAGAAATTCCGTATTTCACTATACCGAAATTTATAAAATGTTATCGGAGTGGAGCAGTTTTCTTTCCACCTGAAGTAAATCGGGTAAAAGTAAACTTGGGTGGAGGACATGCCTTGGGTAAAATCATACTCCCGGTTCAAATTTTGCTCCATTTCAGGGTAGGTCATGTACCTTGGAATGATAATTAAAGGTTTTCGAACCGACGGATACTGATTTAGAATCGCCAAAGCTTTATGAAATATGAAGTAAAAGCAGTTTCACCTTGAAGGTGCTGGAAGCCATATCGAAGACTAAAAAATTACTGAAGGATAATGGCGGGCACATCGATTATCTTTGTTAATTGACGCTGGATTCCTAGTAAAACGACAGGCGCCAGATTATTGTGAATTAATCTCACTATGATCCTCTTAACGAGCTCGTGATTTTTCATGGTTATGATATACGCACGGTGGCTGAAATCGGATATCGAATAAATTCCTAGCCCATGTGCTCACTAAGTAACTCTAAAGCAGGCGATGTATTCGTAAAAAGATTCGTCAGTTCTTCCTGAATAAAAGGAAACACCAATCAAAGTATTTACTGTTCTAGATTGATGTGTACTGGAGAGGAAATCGCTCATATGGCGCCTGTTGTGAGTTTATATATATATCACGTACTTGAAACTGCTGTATGGAAAAAACGCTCCTTTGCTTAACCGACTGCCTTTCGGAGTAGACCTTTCTCAAACAAAACTTCAGGTTATGTTGTCAGTCTTACGCCCGGGGAATACTAAACTCGAGCTTCTCTTACTGGAGTTCATCAATGATGAATATCAAATTTTGCGAACAGGCAGTGATTTCTATCCAATCAGTGCTACCCTACAAAGTGAATTTGCGCGACTAGAAATACGTAGAACAACTGTTCGCCTGATCATGTTCCCCAGTGCTAAGTCAGAGTTTAAACAGCAAATTGCAAAAAGATCCCATCGAAAATTGCCTCCAGGAATGTCAACGTCCGTAATGTCAGTAGGTGACTTTAGCGAACATAGAAAATTTCGTGATCTTATACAGAAACGATTTATTACCTTGCAAACTGGTGGCTTTTCTTCAGCTGACTGGAATCGTGAGCCATCCGATGAATACTCAACTTCATCAGGCAAGCGACCTGTCAACCGAAATACTTCTTCCACTTCACGACTGTAATGCAAGAATTTGCAGGCAGGACGGTTGCAAGTCGAATTTTGAAAATCATGACAAAACACGCGTTCCGAACGCCTGAAAAGCATAAATGTACGGAAGTATATGAACAGAGAATCATGTCTGATGTAATCTTGTACCAACCGAAAAGCTACCCAAATGAATCAGAGAACAAATCAACGTGACGAACAAACCCATTTTTAGTTATTCGTGCTCATGACGATGCACAACAGGTACGATTCCCAGATTGTAGAGCCTACCGAAGGTGCACAAAGATGGAGCTCCGATGAGGCCTATTTTGGACGTGTAGTTCTCCGTATCATGCTTTATCTAAGTGTTTAGCCGAACTACTGGAATCAGTTAGAGCGGTCATCGCCAGATAGTGTGCGAAATACACTTGACCTCGAAGAAACTAAAAAGAACCTAAGTCTGGGAAGGAACTAGGTGTTATCACTCGATGTATGTTTCTATCAGCGAAACTATCAGTCATATTTGCCAGTACACTCAAAATAACAGCATCGCCTTAAGGATTGAAACTACTCTTAGTCCGCACCAAAAATGTTTGGTTTCAATTCAATGGTAAAATATACCGACAAAAGAACGAAGTTGCAATGGGGTCACCTTTGGGACCACTGTTTGACGATATCTTCATCTCCATACCGGATAATAATCAACTGCGCTCACCAGTCAGACACTGCACCGTATATAAACGTTATGTTAATGATATACTGTGTGGTAGGTGTGGATACAAATCATATGGTATACATGTTTACCAATGTCCATCCATACGTACAACTTAGACTAGAAAAAGAAACAGACCACAGCTTAGCGTACTTTGATGTGCACACAAGGCGTCGGCAGGGCTGGCCTGCACAATTATCGGTCTATAGAAGAGCAACATGGAACGAACAGCACATTCATTTTCACAGTCTTTTGCTATTACAAATGAAAAGAAACCTAATTTGTTTAGTTGCTAATGCAAGAAAAATATGTACGAACGACAAAATTGAAAACGAGCTTTCCTGTGGAGCGTGTTCGTACAAAATGAACCAAATGGTGAACGTGAAAAGTACTCTACTCTTCGCACCACCTGCAAAGATGGCAGCGGACAATCAAGAATTGCAAATTGCTGCATCCTAAACACTCCCGAAGCCGTAGGTATCCGTTTACACAACCCCCTCTGTGTGTTCAGAATCAATTTGTTGGGACGCTAAATTTCCCTGGCTTACTTGTCATCCTCCAACTAGTGGTTTACGACCTGACCGTGTGAAAATTGATCAATTACAAACACACACACATTCTTAGAGTTGTGGACTGATGTGACCGGGAACCAAAAATTCCCCTGACCCATTCCCAAGGATATTTACCGTTAGGCACTAATATAAGTAGGAAGAACTGAAAATGAGATTGTTCTCAAAGTGTTGTTTTCAATGTTCTGTGGGACTTTCAAAATTTAAGTAAGGTAAGAGATTTCAAGTCAACCAAGAGCAAGATATCACCATTATCATCAACATCATCATCGCTCAGCGTTAAACAGCAAAGCAAGCCTCACTGACCGCTGCCTTTCCCCAGAGTTACACGTTTATATAAAAAGAGTGAATATCCAAGCGGAACAGGCAATAGACCAATAAAAGTGGGAAAAGATAAGATACGGCAGGAACCAGCACACAAAACACCGTCTAACCGAACAAACGGACGTGTTTTCAATCATTCTGATTCGACGGAAAATGACAGCACGATCGCGACTGCACACGATTCGCAGCCATACACTTCACTGTCTCCAACTAGCAAATCGACGAGTGTTTCCGACACCAAACACGAAGACGTGAGACACCTACGTTACGTAAGCTCGCTGTACATTTTCTCATTCCACGTTGCCACGTCAACCGTCGACCTTCACCTGGCTTCTTCCATTCAGTGTGAGAAGCACAAATTAGGGCACGGTATGGTAGACCAGTGTTTGCCATACGCAACACGTGACCCAACCAGTGTTGTCCACTAACCATCATTCGATGAAACAAGCTATTCTCAGTAATGGCACCCAATACCAGATTCCTAACCTCAATATTACTCATCCGGTCACTCCATCCAATCTTAGCCATACTACGTAGACATCAACGATCGAAAACCTCCAATCGCCAACACGCATTCTCCACGTCTCGCAACCGTACAACAGAAGTGAGCGCAATGCAGCACAGTACACACAACCTTTCAACTTCAGTGAAATATCAGGCCGACGTCACAAATGCTTCAGTCCAGCGTAAGCTGCCCGAGCCTTGGATATACGCATACTGCTCTCCAATCCCGAGCTACCATCGTTGGACACGCAGCTACCAAGGTAGGTGAAACGGTCCACAGTTGTTATTTCCTCTCCACCCAGTATCAAGTTCGGCGCTGCTGTCGTCCAGTCCTGTAACAGTACTTTGCACTTTGAAGGTGCAAAGCACATGCCAAACCTAGCAGCCGATCTCCACAGTCGATCTAAGGCTCATTGTGCATGGTCCAAAGACCCAAAAAGGCACACGACGTCGTCTGCAAAATNGAAAAGACACACAACGTCGTCTGCGTAATCTAGGTCGCATAGCTTTCCTCCATTTCCCAGTTCGATTCCTACATCCCGGAGACCTCCAAGATCATCTTCCATTACCTCGTGCATGACGACGTTGAACAGAAATGGAGAGATGGGACACCCTTGTCGAACGTCACTAGTCGTTTTGAATGAACCTGATAGTTCACCGTATACCCTCACGCGACCATATGTATGCGAGTACAATGCTCGCAACAGGTTTACGAACTTTGTTGGCACGCTCTTCCGGTGGATAGCACTGAATAATGCTGGTCGGTCCACGGAGTCGAAAGCACCTTTCAAGTCGAGAAAGACCAAGATCGTAAGCGAGATATTAGGGTTATTCTCTCATTACTATAGTGGCACTAGCTTTGGGTGCTACTCCGTAGCCCTTGTTTTATCGCCTGATTAGCACAACTGTGTAGACACACAAGAAAGAAGCGTCAGCGGTAGAAGTCGGATAATGCACATCTGAGGGATAGTACAAGTTAACACTAGGCATCTCGTAACACAGTACGGTATATAACTGATCGACTCAGCAGCCAAGGGCACGAGGTGCGAAGCTACGCCTCCCCCTAGCTGGATAGAGAACACCGCGATGAGCGGCAAGTTTATTGATTCCGGCCAACGCAGTGGTCAAGGAGCGAAAGAAGCACGCCGTATCTACAAAGAACTAGAGCGCATATATGGTGAATTATCCAGAAGGGAGGCCGTGATGTAGGAGCGTGACAGTCAAACAATCAGGGAGGAGCAGTGTTCGAAGCCAAAATTTGATAAACCAGGCAAAATTAAGAACAACCTGAAAGATTACTGCTTTTACCGGAAAAAAAACTTTCCATTGCTTTCGAATCAAACGGAATTAGGCCTTCTCTACAACAGCTGTGCTGTGCAGCGGCTGCCTTAATACGTGGATGCGCCCTAATTTGTTGTTTCATTTTCCCCACAAAGGGAAACGGTAACCCTTGTCGGATTTCCCATCAATTTTTGTTATCAATCGTGTACCGCTGGTGCAACTCTTGTATAGAACAAAAGTGGGAACGTCACTGAAACCATACATGCAGCCAATTAAAAATGGGTGATATAAATGCTGAGTGAATCTGAATACCTTCACATCATTGACTAAGACCTCTAATGTCATTTCCCAAGACCTTTAAACAACAGGTTTTGGACCATACAAACATCAATCTTGGAGTGCAACACAACCAAAGCAGGAACAAAATGAACATACCAATAAGAAAGTTTGGTGTGCAGACGGGTAAAATTATTTTCGGAATGCTACTTATTGAGCACTGACAGCCAGCTAATCAGTATAGCCCAGCTGGTGGCCGAGCTTGATCTGCAGTGACCCAAGGTGATTTTATGCCGTTTTGAGCTTCAGGGTCACGATTTTCGATCTATTTTTAGTGTTTCCGTGAAGGACAGTGCAATGGCACATCATGTGGTGCGTCTTCAGACTGCGGATAGGGTAATGGTCGCCATTTCGGTGGTTAGCCGTGAATAACATGAGGTCATACTGATCAGTGTCAATAGGAGTGTCGAAAATGAGGTAATTTTTTAAATACCAAACATTACTCCTATAATATATGAGAAGAATCAGTTTGTGGTACTGTGAAGTGGCCACGGTTGTCTGCCAAAAAATAAGGCGGTAGCTCGTTATTGAGTCCAACTGATTCAAACAGGTTTTCTAAAAGAGGCAGATGGACCGCATAGATGGCAACCGGAACAACTCGGCTGACCTGCAGTTTACGCTTGGCCGTGCAATGCAACATGTGCATACTCGAATGCAAAAGCATCCAAATCCTCCAGATTTCGTGGTTTTACTTGCCCAGAACATATCTCCCAATGCTCGCAAATGACCATGCATCCCAAACGGAAGTCTAAGGGACTGTTTTCTCGCTGCGGTATTTCTACAGAAGTGTCGCGACGAAGGCGAATGCTCGGCGCTTGAGCTCCACTTACTGACACTCAACAATCAGTCTAGGGGCAAAAATGTTTGTTCTAAACCAACTACGAATGATTAAAGAAGCCTATCGACGGTGGTCAAGTGGGTGAACCGTCTGTTACCAAAGTACCAGATTCACGATCACTTTGGTGATGGAAGGTAACTCGGCGTCACCCGATTCGTTACCATACTTGACCTACTGTGGGTCTGTGCCACTCCAAGCTTTAGGTTAGTGGTTGAGGGATCCTGCTATCTCCCATGAAGTGGGTCCTAATGGCTATGGGGCATGCATCTGCCGCAAGCATGGAGCATGTCGTAAAAAAACAGTCTTATGCTCATCAGTATCTGTGGCTTAGCGATGCATAGGATGCTCATGATGCCTAGCTTCGGCGAAGGTTTAAATAAACAGAGCATTCACTCACCGGCTCCCAATGAGTTCCGAGACCCTAAAGTAGACCCACTACTTTCTAGGTCAGACTATTTGGTCAAAGACTCACGGTAGAGCCTCCTGAGTTAGTCCTCTAATTCACCTAGGGCGACACAGTAGAATCAAACTCACTGACAAACCATGGATCTCGATGAACAACCAAACCTCTGAGCTAGCATACGTGGTGAACTCTATACAGCGGTTCTCTTATCTTTTCTCCCTTGGTCTGTTCACACATTTGCGTTAAACACACGTAATATATATGTATATTCTGGGCCGAGCAGCCAAGTAATACAACAGACCAAAACATTAATAGCTGTGGGCGCACCATGCCTATATTTATCCTAGACCAACTTCAGCTAGCATCAAAGTCTCACCAGATTCGCTTCCCCCGGCCGATGTTCTTCGTTCTTAATGACCTGTTAAACTAGCTATACTGAGCGTGCAAACGAAGCGTTTAAGGCAACGGACGTTTGACCTTGTAAAGCAGATACCGTTGTCACTAAAATGTGCTGCTTCCAAGGGATTCATACTCGAAACTCCAGTCCTGTCACTCGACCGACATTCGCGCCTTTCTGATAGCTTGAGATCGTAACCTCTGGCATTTCTGGTGTTGACGTGGCTCCCTGAGTGGGCTGAGGGTACACTGACGGTTACGTGCAATGGAACTTGGGAGATCATGTAAAGTAAACACCCGTCGCCCAGGCAAACACAATTTACTTGTTCACGCATCCGTATGCGAAACATACTACCGAGAAGAGAAACCAATATTTTTGGGCCTTCTTCCCTTTCTGAAGGTTAGCCTTGCCTGACCGACAAAAATCCTCCGACGAACCAACATGTGATTCATAAATGGACTTATCATCTATTCACGTTCATAACGACTCAAATGAAACTCTAGTGAGAAACTAGGGGAGGAGCGCACTAGTATAAGGATAGTTGGACAGATTACCGGGTGCGCAAACCTGAAGAGCGGCAATAACCGCGAAAGTGGTTGTGCTTTCGGGGAAATTTTGTTCATTCATCCGCACATAGTACTGAGAATAAAAACAATTCACTTATCTTCTAGCCATAACCATCTAGATTGCAGCTCAGATGTAATCAAGGACACTTCTTACCAAGAGCTACACAACCTACTACGTACAGCAAAACGAGATGATATTGTTGATTTAGCAAGAAACATGAACGTACCAATGGGTCGGCTACTTTCGAAAGATGTCCTTCTGGGAGAACCCCTCTGCCTAGATCGCTGTCGGTCAGGAAGCGGGGAATGGTTTCTGTCACTGCACTATAACTTACTCCTGTTCTGTGTTGTTTCCCAGTTAGACTAATCACCACAAAATACTGGAGCACAAGACGTCACGTAAGAGCGCAATAAACCAAGCACAACTGGGTACTGTGGCGAAGGAAAATAAATTCGACTACTGTTATGGTCGACGACCATTCCAAGGTTTTTCATTTCTGCTGCTAATTTTCCAAAAGAATCTATCCTTTTCTTAATATTTCGAAATTGACGTTATTTTAAATATTGCGCGGTTGAATATTTTTCTATGTCCGCGAAAAGATTTATAGAAGCCCGTTCTGTGATTGGCTAGTCCACACATCCATCAAGGCCACCCAACAAAGCTATATAAACGATAGAGCTCACTTGAATTCTGACTTGTGTTGGTGGGTCACCAGTAAACGCGCGGCAGTACTCTGTGTTCGTCTTCTCTCTTCCGCTAGCGGGCTGGGCTAGCTGTTCGTATTTTGCGCCGCTTACTGTTCCGTGTGGCTGCTCATTCAAGGGAGCACCAGATCTGTTCCATTCGTTGTGCGACTACGAGCCTTGAGTCTTGAGCCCGAACTTTTTGTCTCCAACCTCCGTGTGTGTGTTCGTGTCCTACTAGACTACAGGCTGTGTGCTCCTGTGATATTGTGCGCCGCGAGCACTTGTGTCTTGAGCTTCAGTGTGTGCATAGGCCAACCAAACTCGGCAACACAACAACTACACGCCGGTGCATCTTACTCAATGAGGGGATGAGTAGCCCTTAAATGCACAATAACAGAAAGCTTGCGGCCTACCAGGACACTAAGGCACACTGACGTTGGAAACAATGATACAAACTTGAGTCTTCAAGATCTCATCATTATCAACATCGTTCAGCGTTAAACAGCAAAGCAAGCCTCACTGACCGCTGCCTTTCCCCAGAGTTACACGTTTATATAAAAAGAGTGAATATCCAACGGGAACAGGGAGTGGACCTACACAGGCGGGAAAAGATAAGATGCTGATGCAGCCAACACACGGAACACAGTCTAACTGTACAAACGCACGTGTTTCCAATCATTCTGATTCGATAGAAAATGACAGCACAATCGCCACTGTTCACGGTTCACTGCCATATCCTTCAGTGTCTCCAGCCAGCAAGTCGACAAGTCTTTCGGACCCCAACCACGGAGGCGTGAGACACCTTTTTTTACCTAAGTTCGCTGTACATTTTCTCATCCCACGTTGCCACGTCATCTGTTGGCCTCCACATGGCTTCTTCCATTCCTTAGGAGGAACACAAAATAGGGCACGGTATGGTAGACGAGTGTTCGTCATACACAACACGTGACCCAACTAGCGTAGTCTACTAAGTTTCATACGCCGAAACAAGCTGTTCTCAAAAGTGGCAGCAGCAAAACAGAATGGAACGGATAGGATGCCCCTTTGATTGGGCAGTCACAAAGAAAACCGCGGAATTCGAACGGGTAGCTCAACCAGCTAGAAAGAAAGAACAACACAGAACAACCGCGCGGTTACTGGTGACCTACCAATATAAATTACAGGTTAAGTAGGCTCTACTATTGTAGATTGACCTTGATCGGTAGGGGGAAACGAGTCAATTTGTAGATTTTTTGGAGTCGCACAAAAATTTTCGACGGTGCAATATCTAAACAGTCAATTTCAAAATATCCCGAAAAGCAATAAAAGCCTCGCAGAAAAATAATAACAATTGAAATCTATGACACCAAAAAAGTTAGAATGGTCACTATCCAGAATGAATGAACTTCCATTGTTCGAATTACCAGTATATCATTCTGCGTCTTCCCTCTTTGACTCAGCAACTATCTACCAATTGCTGGGCTATACACAAGATAGCCGGTCTTGTTGGGCTACTGGTATCACTGCCGATCATAAGCAAATTTTATCTTTATTTTACCTATACTTATCTACTTTTTGCTTCCCTTACTAATGAAATAATTGCACATCATTTTCAGGAAAGGGGCAGCGACCAACGGAGCATTACCCAGTGGAGAAGTTGACTGCTTGTGGGGAGATTCGAACCCTCGACCTCCAAGTCAAAATGCCACGACCATATCTGCTTGGCCACCACTTGATCCGCAGGTTATTAATCTATTTTATGTTTACGTACACAGTATTACGTGTTCCTCAGTGTACTTTTCTCCCATTTCACCTTATGTATCAATACCATTAGTAGATTGAAGCCCCATTACAGTTAGGCCTTCCTTCTGCGTAAGTTGCTCAATAAGTCAAGTTCATACCAAAATTTTAACAACCGACAGATCACGTCAGGAACGCTTTGAAATTAATACCCTATCGCCTTCTTTTTGGCATGCTTCATGTATGCGTGTAGCTGAAGGAGGATGCCCCAGAGTTATCGGGAAACACTACACAGGTAGGGAAAATTGGCAACTGATTCTGAAACCTGGAGTGGCACAGAACCAGATAAGGTCTTATTAGGTCGTGTGTGGTAGCGAGCCGGTCGAAAGCGGGCTACCGCCCGTGGATGCACAATGACCACACTACTGCGAAACGTCCACAGACTTTGTCACTATCACCGTGGTGCTAAATCTCGACAAAAGGAAACTCTTCAGTTTCATTACTCCGTCCATACCGAAACAGACTGTGATGGTCGACTCAGCCCTTCATAATCAAAAACGGAGATTCGTGCACTAAGTGCAACATCCTAAAGTATAATTAAGTTGACCTTCGGCGTCAGCTCCTTTCGTGGCCGTAGCAGCATATGCACCAATTATATTTTTGACAGATTTACTTTTGAGGCAGACCCACGCACATGGAAATCCAAGCACCAGAGAGTCACGAACAGCGGATCTCTGATGACTTCTTTCTAATTATATTGGAAGTTGACGGAACCAAAATCCATGGAGGATTACGTTAAGTGAACTAATAAACGATAACGTAGAAAGACCTCATGAAGTGAGATATCTATTTTTGTGCTTATCTTTAGAAAGAGCAAACAAAACAGCCTGATTCTGGAAGGATCAAAGCTCCCGGCGTCCGTCATTCTTCTAACAGTTACGAAGACACCCTTACTGTGAATGATACAATGTTAATAACAGCGTTGTTGGTAGGCGTTATTCACATTATATCATTCACAATAAAAACTAATGCATGGCGCATCGATTTTTCGACATACTCCTTACGTAATCCGGTCCTAATATTTACGAAGACATTTGTTGCGCATCTCAAAGACCAACGGTCATTCTGTTCTTAGACACCTACGCAGCCTTTCACTTAGTCGACAAGTTTGCAATACGGTGTTGTTCGTTTCGAAATGACCTGTTGCTCAAGGAGATACACCATCCTTCTACAAGTGTGATCAAGAGTCATTGCATGCCTACCACATATTCCACCGTTTGCCGCAGAATATGACTGTGCTCCCTTCCAGCTCCATTACTTTTCAACTTGAACAGAGCACAGGCTACATGTAACCGGAATCACAGCGAAATAAAACAATCAGCGAGGAAAGAAAAGAAAGTTTGCGTGGTTCACCATATATGACGGTCTTTTTATGACATCCTGCGCTTCAGCCGACTACTGTTGATACATCATCATCATCGCTCAGCGATAAACAGCAAAGCAAGCCTCACTGACCGCTGCCTTTCCCCAGAGTTACACGTTTATATAAAAAGAGTGAATATCCAACGGGAACAGGGAGTGGACCTACACAGGCGGGAAAAGATAAGATGCTGATGCAGCCAACACACGGAACACAGTCTAACTGTACAAACGCACGTGTTT
>LUCM01010833.1:0-10119 GCA_008360955.1 Fasciolopsis buskii | reverse complement strand
GACCCACAACCCACGAAGAACCGAGTAGGACACTACTCTTTACCTAAGTGTTCGCTGTTATACATTTCTCTATCTCATCAGTTGCCACTTATCTGTTTGCCTCCAAATGGCTTTCTCATCGCAGCTGGCGAGGAATCATCAACAATTAGGGCTCGATTATGTAGCGTCTGATGTTGTTCGCCGTGCTAAACTCACTAGATATCCCAAACTATCATGGCATTCTACTAAGTTTTCATTCGCTGATTGTAAGATATTTTGGGATTCATCATGTTGCGATTACTGTTCTGCTGATAATCGATTTCTCTCGTATACAACTACTAGATTCGCTTGACTTCTGCACAATACTCATTCCTCGGTCTCTTACATCATCATTCCATCCTGCCGACTAGCATCAATCGAATGGTCGAATACCTCGCAAACCGACGAATTATCGTCCTCACACGCGGTACTAATGTTTTCCTTCGCAATGCCGCTTAACCATCAGTAACTGAGCGCACTGCAGACAATTCACACAACACTGTTCCAATTGCAAACCGAAATTACTCAGCGATGCTACAAGTGCATTCAGTCCCAGAGGAGCTGCTGTCGAACTTTGGAATACTACCCGTGCTCTTAACGACTTCGATTGCCGGGAGTTACTTATCGTTTGACACGCAGCTACCAACGGGTAAGTGAAACGTCCGACCTTGTTAATTTCCACTCCATCCTCGTGATACATGTCAGCCTAGCTACTGTCCCCACAACGCCTCTTGCAGTTTGATAGGGCAAATCGGCACTATTGCGAACGAACTTCGACCTCGATGAGTTTCCCATTAGTGAGTGTTGGCAGTGTTCACAGATTCGATACTGGCACGGACGGTTTCTGCGTAATCTAGATCACATAGCTCCTCTCATTTCCCAATACCTATTCTTGGAACTTCAAAAGGACTCTTGCTATCACCTTGTCGATGACGGCTAGTGTTGACAGGATACAAGAATGGGGCAAACCTTTGTCGATGGTGCTAATCGTTCACCTGATATACCTATCACGCACCTATGTATATCGTAGATACAGAAACCCTCCTGCGCAAAATTACGAAAATTCGTTGGCACTACCTTCCCGGCTGTAGAGACGAATTTAGGTATTTCCGAAGTCTCTCCAACTTGGGACCTCTCCAACGTGCCTTCAAATCGGAAGACTACGATGCGGTAGGCGCGGTTCGGTGTGAGCGTTATCGAGTTATCTGTCGTAATGAGTGAACTAGTTTGGTCTGATATGCAACCTCACCTTGACGAAAATTCCGGCTGCCGTTCGGGATTTATAACGCTGCGTCGAATCACGGTTGTGTAGACGGTAGCACCAACCACTCGAAGCCAACACTTGGTAACCATCGGTATTTAAACTTAATCCACGGTGATTTCTGCTGGTTTCTCCGTTTGACCTTCTTGAAGATAATGGGTACAATCAGTGACTCACCCACGATAACGGCATATGCAGATCCTCTTCGAGATTATCATTAGGAGCAGAGGTTAGTTGATGTCTTTCACTCATGGCTTCCCATCCAATTTTGAAAGCGATAATTTGGGGTAAGTACGTCGGACCGTGTGTTCTTCCACCTCTTCGACTGCACTTCCACTTCCGTATGGTGGGATGGTATGTAGTGACACCTCACAAGGATTTTGGACCTGCAGTCGTCGGGGCCTAAATCTACGTCGGCTTAGTGTACAGAGAAAACACAGCTGCGCTGATTCGTACCAAAAGCTGCCTTTCTGCCAGCATCAGAGAGATATAAACGCAGCCTCTAGGTGTGTGACAACTAATGTACTAGAACTTATGCAGTCATATAGATTAAACCAGATGAAACGTGAATCAGTTGTTAGCAGTTCGCCTGTGTCGTGCACTGAACACGTAGTGCCTTGCGTGATCGGGTTGGTCAGAGAATGGACTAATTGTGTTACGCCGACAGTGTAGTTTCCCAGTTGGGATGTGCATGCAACCAAAACAAATAGTCACACTGACAAGGCACCAAGAATAAAACGTATTTAAGATGCACCGTTACCGGAGGTGTGTTAAGGATTCACGAATAAATGGTTTCAAGTATTGTGGTGCGCAATTGCAGATCTGCCGGGTTCTACTATTTTCCGGTTGTCGAGCAAACTCGCTTACTCCTTCTTTGCTCGTCCTTACCCGATCAACGCTAACTTCATGTCGGGTCTTAACTTTTCCTATGTATACCCCTGCACTTCAATCATAAGATGTCCATCTGTAGACTTCCCCCTCCTTCGACCCCAACAGACGATTCTCTCCCCCATTCCGCTACCGCGGAGTCGTGTCGAAAGCGTCAAGCTCTACAAGAAAGAATATACGATGGCTACATCCTACCTTGTTCAGCTAAATAGAATATCTATTACAACAACTCGTCGGACTCATTGGATAGTCACTTGACTGATTATGCACAATTTGAGAAGCACCTGGAGACCTTCAATCACGTCGATAGTACTTTATTCCAAGAGACTCTGGTCATTCAAGACGTCGCATTAAGTCATAGCTATAAACTCTCTTTCGAAGGATCCGTCAACTAGAAGACTCGATACACTGAAGGATATGGCAATGAATCGCTAACAGTGGCGATGATGGTGTTATTTTCTATCGAACCAGAATGATTGAGAAACGCGCGTTTGTAAATTTAGACCGTTTCGTGTGTTGGTTGCAGCAGCATCTTATCTTTCCTACCTGCTAAGGTCCACTCTCTGTTCCCCTTTGATACTCGCTCTTTTTATAGAAACTTACAACTCTGGGGAAAGGGCAGCGGTCAGTGAAACTTGGCTTGCTGTTTAACGCTGAACGATGATGATGGTGATTATGATTATGATGATCTAGTCCAGTTAGTTGAACGTGCCTTTCAAGTCGAGAAATACTATCTTAATGCGGCGGTGTGGCGCGTTTCGAGTACTTAGCGAAGAGTCTCTGGTTGATGCAACCTCGACTTGGGTGAAATCCGGCCTCTTCGCAACTTAACATCGTCATTAATCCCCTAGATATATATTACTTGGGCCAAAGGTGTTATGGAGGGAGCAGGCTGCATAGAAACCACGGCTTATTACAGGGAGGAAAGGGAAATCGATAGCTACGACCCTGAAACCTCGAATGGTTCAGAACGACTAGATCTCAACAGGTCAGGAGTGATAATAAGCCTGGTGGCAAAAACTTGCCGTCTACAACCAAAGTTAAGCTATTACCTTTAGTCGGCCTGCCGACAAAATACCGGCAACTATTCAAATCGGCAACTATCGTTCAGTGTTAAACAATGGGGAAAGCTTCGCTAACTGCTGCCTTTCTCAGCCAGTTACACGTTGATACAGAATGAGTGTGCAAGGTGGATAAGAAACGGACTTATAGAGGCGCGAAAAGTAGGGAAAACCACGGAACCCCACTCACGGGAGGCAGATACGATCGTAACCTCGTGCACGTTCGGAAGTTGCTCCATTTTTCTACAGACAAACATGTTTGCATTCGAAAAGAGATGAATGGTATCAAACATGAGTCGGAATTAGTTGGATGGTTAAACTTGAGGACTGATGTACCAGAACACATTCGTTTGATCAGAATAATGTTTTGGCATGGAAGTCATCGAGGGAATCCTCCAAAGTTCTATTACCTTAATACTGTTAGGAACTAGTGGTTTCATACATCTCAGCTAAAAAACATTCCGCCGAACCACTTACAACAAATGGTTATGGCAGTGACGGGGGCATACCACTTCTTCCCCTAAGTGACCGTAGTCACATCCGAGTGACACTAATATGGCTTCTTCCAGCTGCTTTAGTGCTGAGGCCGGCTTTTAATTCTACGCGACTGACTTTCTCGACGACACTGAAAACAGATTCATACGATCTTCCTGTAGCTACCATACACAGAATTCATGAGCTTTGTTCCAAAATCGAGTGAATGCAAACCAGCCTTTAGATTTTCTCCAGGCGGCGCTTAAGATAAGCATCATCCTTTTCCACCACTAATAAACGTCACCCACCGTGACAGAAAATAGACCAACGGTGAACCATCCCGCCGAATTTTCTACGGTATCAGCGAGTGACCCCATAAATGGTTATCCTCCCGCAAAGTCTAGTTGCAGTCTTGAACTAACATCAACACGGGGAAATCTCACGTTGGTCATGCCCCCTCGGAATCTGTCGGCAATGTTTTGGTGAAAATCCTGCCGACCCCAAACAGCATTCGTAGATGATTCCTTGTGCGTTGCGGTGCGGTTGCTACAGTTTTGTCATTTCAACAACAGTGCATGAGAAGACAGCAGAAAATTGAAATCCGAGTCTAGGTCTAAAGTGCAGAACACGGAACTCGACTGTCGTCAAGGCACAACAAACCAAGAAACCGGAGGACTGCTTTTGGAGCGTTCATCTCCGAGGCAGAAACCATTTGCATTACTTCAGGGATGACCAAACCAGGGCCAGAATTCACTTGCTAAGTAACTTCTGACGTAACGAAACCGTTCAATCTGAAGATCAAAACCCGAAATGCAAAATCGAGGAAGGTGGACTGAACTATCAGGAGGCCGAAGCGACTGAATCGGTCTGATACTGCTTAAAAACTACCCCAAGCACGCAGCGAGCCGCGCAGCGCGGGGCCTCCACGAAGCACCAAACTCAGTGAAGTGACGAAAACAAACCTAAAAGCTCCTGTTTACCCTTGACGATGAACGGATGTGAAAACCACTAGGGGTTAATTAAGTCAGCTGACCTCAAAAAATAAAAATGCATCGACAGCCAGTGTATTCGAAGGTACGCCTAAAAAAACGAGCTAGAAGAGTGAAACGCACAAATTTAAAATTAGCCAACTCGTGAAAACTTCATTCCAGAAATTTACTCACTAATTGCTTCACATCGGCTGGGCGGATAAAGGACCCTACTTAAAAGATCCACAGAAAATGCGGAAGAAGCCGAAGCGGCCGGTTAAAACAAACAGTGGTGCGAAAATCGGAGTTTACATCTATACCAAAAATACTGATCAGCAGCAGTTAACGGTTTTATGTAAATATTCTGAGAATAGCATTTTCACAGTAATTTTTGAATTCTGGTTTCATTCACTTCAGATACCACGGGGTAGCTAGTCGTCCGTTCAGGTGTGGTCAAGCTAACCGATCACGGTGGTCTAAAGAGTCAACAATCGAGCTAAGCATGCAGGCCTCCTAAGTATGCAGATATGCATTTGAAAAGACTGAGTTCCATTTTCATGTTTGCAAAAGGAGTTTTGAGCTTTGAGGTATTGAGTACAATGATTCTTTGAAAACTGTAATATTTTTCAATAGAGAACAGGGGCTTAGCGACAATTTCCATCCAAAAAAATATATAGTAGGGCGCGCTGCACGCCGAAACCAATAAAGAAGCTCCTTGTATCTCCTAGACAAACTTGCCGAAAACAATGCGCCATCATCAAACCTGCTAATATACTCGGAATTAGCGTTAGAAGGAAACATACGAGGACGTAACTTTTCGGATTTAGCATCCGTAAATCACCTGGTATATACATACAAGAAAACTGGGTTTTTGCTTCTGTATTTCGCACCCATCTGTTTTGGATCTGAAGTAAAATATGCTGCATTCACTTTGATCGGGAATCCGCATAAGCCTGTCACATTCTCGAAACCATATTGTGTTTCTCATGCTTGATTCCAATCTCCACTGATTCAACGATTCATGTGACTTCTATGGTGATATGGTTTTCCTGATTCAGATTTTTTGAAATTCAATTACTAATTTGAATTTACATCTTACAAATGGATTGTGATTGCTTTGAAATTCAGCCATCTACCGGCTTCAAATGTGGACGAATTTGGGCTGTAGAAATTCTGTGCCATTGTCACTTGGGCTTTAAATTCATCCGAATTGAGAGGCTTGCTCAACTGTCGTGCGAGTCTATGGTACTCGATACTCAAAAGTCGTTGTTTCGATGATGCAGATGCACGCCCGCTAGGACGGGAGCCACCGTTTTTGTCACGGCTGCAGTCGGCAAACAGTTCATTCCTTTTGGGAAATCCAAGCCATTGTTTTGGCGAGAAGTGCAGCTGCTCCCGTGACGAAGGTACTATCTTCCGCACTCCACCCAACGTAAAAGCTGCCACTAAAGTTTTGCCACACCAAGTTGACTATTCTACGAGTACCGTGACTGAATTGCAGCGTTTTCTGCAAGCCGACGCAACCTTGGCCGTGAGGTTCACTAGCCGTAGACAACGAGACTGATGCCCAATCAAATTCTGCCAAATTCGACTTTAAAATATATTCCCCTCCTAGTGCATTTCCACTGATTACGTTGATTTTCAGCCTCAACGGTCATCAAGCTTGGAAAGAAGAGCATTCTTCCACCCTTCTCTAACACGCTGCTTATCATGATTGACCAATACCATAAACACCTACAAACATTCTGCGTCTTACATGCATTAGCACTTACCCAATGGCCCCCGTTTTTGTTTGATTGCTTACAACTCCCCAACCGAATTTTCATGGGAATCCTCATTACTTCCTGTGCATGTTATGCAAATCTTTTTATGTTTGTATCCAAATATCTTATGGGTTCCATATTTCTCTCACTATACCATCGTTGGCCGTCGTTTGTTTTGAATTGCGAACCAGTTTCAACCGGTAACCGTAGATTTTTCTTCTATATTAATGACTATATTTCGTACGACATCAACTAGCATGGTGCACCATGAAAAGTTCTTGGTACTTTTCTGCGGAAAGCTTATAATTAGGACTGCAAATGATCCCGCACTGATCATGCTGTGCCATATGAACCGCTGCATTCGGCCACTCCTTCTCCAGTCCTTCAGGAGACTACCCAAAATGGACCAATCGCCCAACAGGTACCATTTTACTGGTCGTGAAACTTAGAAGGCTGCGGGTGGCGTGACTTCCGTAGTCAGAACTAGTTCTGTTTCACTTGGTTTCACTCCCACCCACAATCTACATTTGAGCCCATGAGACTAATCTTTGCAAGAAATCGCCCTATGGATCGACTGAACCCAGGCCTATCCCTCAGTGTAATGAAAAGCAACATCAGATTCGGGAGACCAGTGGGCTCTGGTGAGCTGACCATGGATACGCAAAATATGGCATGGATATGTGCATTTTGTGAGTCACCCAGTAAACGGATAACAAGGACGACCTTGTGCTGACGTAAGCGATCAGCCGGGAACATGACTATTGTGACGGCAAGGTTGTACAAACGATACTTGTGCTTTATTCTGTACACGTTTAAGCCTTCTTGAAACTTTGTTTGTGCGCACCCGCCACACGACCTTGATAATCTGCCAATGACCTGCCCGAACCACGTACGTATTTCTGTACGTTGACATCGAGTCTCGTGCCTAGTTTTTGTGAGACATATGTGGTTCACCTGTCCGCCCGTTGATTAACCTTATTACGTTAACGCAGAATTTACGAAGCAACTGTTTTTGATTCCGTATTCAACTTCGGCCAGGCTCTGCCCAGGTGCTCAGTGCCAAAATGAAATTTATCAATGTGGAAGGAGGAAAAGTAGGCAGGGCCTCAAAAGTACTACAGCAAGGACAACTCTGTCGGGAAGTGATCAGCAACTCACCGTGGAAACTTTTGGTACAGTTGATCGCTACACAAATTCTATACACCTTAATGCTACCAGTGCCGACTCGCCTTTTATTTCAATTTTCTGACGTTCTGCTTTCAGAGAACAAGTCTTCGCGCGTTTCATTTCGTTATCCGAAACACTTTCAACAGTCAAACGAAAAGTGGGAGAAAATGAAATGCATGATATAATCCTGAAAGCGGGAGGTTTACTGACGGCAATTGATCAGACCTCAAATCAGAGCTTGGAAAGGAAGATCAAAATCTCATGTACGCCCTAATATTTATTCCCGTACCTTCAAAAAAAACAAATTTCATTTGTGGTCCGACGCTCATCTAAATAGAACCACAGTCCGTGTGACTGCAAAGTCCCCAGAAGTCGGTATCAAATTTCATGTTTTCAACCTCTTTAGTGAAGAAGTGCAACCGAAACAACAGCCATGGCCGAGACTTTGCAGGACTTCTCCTCGGCTAAATGCTCCGAGATAGAAGTCCCGCTGGAAGGCCCGTCTGCACCGAAATCTGACGGTTCTTCTACAGCATCGAATGTCTCCATTAGGTTTATATGGTGTATCCTTCTGTCAAGCAGGAAAAGATTTAAGGCCTAAAGTCGTCGATCATATGACTTCCTACCCCTCAACCAGACCACTCATGCCGCCCTTCGCTGGACCTGTTAAAGGCGACCGCTGTTCATCGAACTTGGGAGTCCGTGGCTGTACACAATATTCCGAGGTGGGGCATACTACGATGTTGCACAGCAGTACGAACACCTCCGAGTAACGGTAGGATAAGACCGATTTCACCCTTAATAATTCACATCTGACCTTTTGGGCTGCCGCTGCAAATTGGCCCGTCCACTTAAATGACAATTGAAGACTGCTCCTAAATCCTTCACTATGTTAACCGGATTCACAGTATTTAGTCCATGGTCGTGTGATAACTTCGCTGATCCGGGATGACAAAGGGCTTTTGTGCACATTTGGGGCTAGCCGTACCCGTCGGTCCAATCCGGGACAACTCTAGTACTGCATTTGCGGTCTTCGCCACCGCTAGTTAATACCATCGTAAAACCGTCGGCCGTGAAGAAGCCAGATGATTTTAGAGCTTGATTAGTGGATGCGAGCGGATGTAGCAGCAACTCTCAATGTAAGCCTTTGGTTTAGTCGTGACGTATGATTACCCTCTGAAATGAACGTCCTCAAGCCGGTGGTATACGTGCCGACGGATATAAAGCGGCTCCAACATGACTGGAAACAGACGGTGACCAACTGAATGCGAGACACTGCTGAGGTAAAGATAACATGATTCAACCGGTTATCTACATCAGATCACTGGCTGAGCTAATCCAGAAAGCACGAGAGGTCGGCGATACAAGATCTACTTCCATTAAACCATCCTGAGCATCAAGCTCTCCGAAGGCATCGGCATTTATGGGTCGGGGCCAACTTCTAGATAGCTTTGCATGGAAAGCTCAGGAAGCAACCCGCCGTGAAGCTATGCTTTGCGGTTTCAGAACCAATCAAGATTACAGCGGCAACCGATGCTTTGTTCCAATCCCTTGGCATTTCAGTTTTATTCATAATGACCTGGAAAGCTTGCAAACCGGGCCAGCCATGATGCTCGACACGGATTTGATGACGACCGAGTGACTGCCGTCTGGACCAGCCGAATTGTTTTTATTCAATCCATCGAGTTTTGCACTTACCTATTCCTCAAATGTCAACTGATCCCAAATGATCTGTGGTAGGGAGCATTGAGCTCTCGGAGAAATTCCTTCCCCCTTTCCGTTCATTCTTCTCCTGATATCGGATTATTCATGCCCAACTTGCTCGTATTCAGCAATCCAGAATAGTGAAGCAGAGCAGTTTCGTGGGAACAGTACTTGGGAAATGTGCAACATCCCGTAGGATGAAAGCCTAAGCAGATCAGCAGCTGAGGGCTCCACTGCTCTTGTGTCGGACAGAGCAGTGGTGATGGGTGGGTGGATTGCTAATTGCCTATCTCGTTTTGTAACGGCCGAAAGCGGGAGGACAGCTACGGATGTTTGCTTACCTGCCTGCAAACCCCAGCGGTTAACCGGGAGGTCGCATTCAGTCTGGATACTGACTCCTTCGTCATGGCGCTGATGAGGTTTTGGGGCAAAAGGTGGACACCAAGGGAGATATACAGCGACAACAGTCAGGTATCACAGAGCGGTGTATATGCGCATATTTCTCGGATACTTCGGGAGGCATGCTTGGTTGCATGATCAAGTGTTACAGGGGTATTGTAAGTCACATCGAACAGGCAAGTAAACATTTGGGTAAAAAATGAGAAGAAATAGCAAAACTGGCATACCAAGAGGTACACGGTACGTATAGCTACCGAGAATTGCTATCGCGGACGCGGAGTTTAACTGGACGATGGTGGCGGGCGTGATGTCCGCAGTATTCGAATTTAACTGGTCTATAAAATGGACATGAATGTTAAAATGTCATGAAGAAGGTCTCCAAAAATTGAGTGCAAGGTAAAAACATGTCAACGGAC
>LUCM01010831.1:9927-28429 GCA_008360955.1 Fasciolopsis buskii | reverse complement strand
GCCTACAACCATTTCCCTGGAAGTGACCACAAGATGGGTTCACGTGTAAGCTATTCCCTTCCGTAACAAACCTTCCACACCCATTGCGTACTCGAATCATCTGGCCTCTTCCTATATTGTTCAACTCGTTGACGAAATCCCTGAGGGCTCTCGCGAACCCTTGATGGTCCAGGTCTTTCTTTTTATCGTCTGACCCGCAGAGAGCGGGGCTGACTACCTCTACGGAAAACTCGTTTTACTATTAATCGTCTGTTCACTCCGACCACTCAACATAAAACCGCAAGAGCCTAGTAGGTTTGTCGGGCTCCAGACGAAACTTTTGAAGGCTCAAAAAAATCGTTCAAACAAAACGGAGACTTCCCTGCTTTAGTACAATCAAATCGCTTGCAACAAGAATTTCTCATAGGAGTCCGAACTAAGCGTTGAAAAGGCAGGAGATTCTAGCTCTCTGGGTTCGCCCAACTCATCGGAAGATGCTTTCCCATATTTTCAAAAGCTCGCTTGCATTCCAAATCCTCCATTATTCCGAATGTCATCATATTTTAATAGCTCACGCCATTGAGTCCCCGATGTAGACATCGCAGAACAGCATCCAATACATATTTCTCTGTCCCTCTCCATTAATGGAAACAATCGAGACACACTCTAAAATCCACCCCCATATTCAACTTCGGTTTAGATATTCCACCATCTTCGGTTTCGAACGTTGCTGCATCACCAATGTGATGAAATATGCCAGGCCTCCCCACAAGGCCTGCCATGATGGATCCCACAGTCCTATTTTTCGCACCGTGGGCCGGATCGTCCACTGCTCCTTTTAGATCTCCTCGTTCGCTCTCCATGTCCGGCGCTTACTTTTCCGTCACAATGCGAAGACATCCATTTTTGTTCCACATTACAAAAAAGGGTTCCATTGCAATGACCTGAAAACTGTTCTTCCCATTAACCCACTCCAGTCCCTATCAGCTCTAATGGAAACGATTGTTAAAGAACAACGGGTTATTTCCTTACTGACTCACAACTTTATTTCAACCCCTTCCCAACACGGCTTCCTGACGTGGTGCCGGATCTTGTCTCAACCTGTCAGTATTTGACTGCTTGAGCTTGGTACCCAAAGTGCTGATTCGCACCGGTTCGATGCTCAATAATCTTTTAAAACATGTCAAAAGCATTTGATCGGCTTTTCCCACTCCCGACTTTGGCCAAAATAGGACTATAGTGGAATAAGAAATTCCCCTTATCCTGCTACCATCCCACCTTTTCGATCGCTTCTGTAGTCAACGTATTAACGTTTTAGTTTTCCCAGCCCTCTTGCTATCACAGGGGGTCATTCAGGAGGGCGTTCATAGGTCCCCCTCTTTCGCTGCTATACATTACATGATATCTTTTAAATTATTCCTCATGGCCACACCATTCCTGTTTGCCATAGCATTAAAATAGTCTAACTGTCTTCTTGAGGCTGCTTCATTTAAGCTCCACTCTTGCATTTATCATTGAAGACCCTAGAGTCTCTTGATAACTGGTGGTTTCCAGTGGCTTTATGAAGTTCTTCTGCTGAACAAAGGTCACTTGATACATATTAAACAAGCTGTTCCTCCGGGCGGCCCTCATCCATAAAACGCATTGCCAATTCTTGTATCACACACAGTTAGGATTGGGTTTACATATCCTGCACTTTTCACAACTCTCCAGGAGCAGGCTCACCATCAAACCGCTGTAGCTAGAGAACCGACCACAATGATCTTAAAGAGCATGTCCGCACTAAGACTGCAGACATTATCAATTTCAAGTCCCACGCTAGGCGCCACCTCGAGTACCGCCCGATTATCTTTACACATAATTCGATCGAATTACAATCGGAGAAAACGCATGCAGGCGCTGCATTCACTTAGAAAATCTCCTAGGTCCCTCATTCAGCTTAAAATACATGGGGCCAGATCGAGATGCTTTGGACTTGAACCATTTGTGGCTTCGTCGATGTTAAATTAAACGTTGCATCTCCTTTATAATTTCACGCCATAATAATGTTCACCTCTTACTACAAAACGTCAACTTCGCACGCCGATCGTACCCATATCAATTCACAGTAGATATTCACTCGGTTAAGGTTACCCTGACTCGAAACTGTCGCGCCAGGTAAATGTCTTCACAGTTTCCTGACTCTAAACTGTTGAAAACAAACTCCCTATTCCCTGCGGTGCCCAAATTTAGCCCAGTTCAAGAGCCCGCTGGCAATTTACTGGATGCTTCCAGTTCTTAATTAAGCCTGACACGGAGCGCTAACCATTGGACTAACGGAGCCTTCCCACCGAACATGGGATAGAGATTTTGTTCGTGACCTAACTTCTAGTCTTGTAGAGATCACATCGACTATATGCGCTTACTTTGCACAATTATGGTATTCCGGGCTTCACCTGTGACCTCCTCACTTGTCGACACGTCCCCGCTAAATCGTACTTTATGACCTCCCTTGTAGTGAGTTTACCCTTTCTTCACCCGAAGTATACAGCGTCGCGCAACTTAACCCTCGAAATGTCTGCCCAATGGTGGTGCTGACGAAAGGGACAATCGCACTTAGTTGTTGGACTCCATGCTCCTCATCCAGCATCTTGTGATTTGTAAACACTAGCCTATGTACTCCTCGGCTTCTGTCATGGTACATTCCACTCCTACCTTTACTGGCTTGGGCAGGCCAACTAGTCGTTCTTGGTAGCCCCTAACCTTCAAACTATGCCTAAAACTAGTTACCATAGCTCATTCTATTTACCCATTTTACTGAAAGATGCACTGTTTCGCAGTATTTTTGCCGCACCGGTTCCCACTAAACCCCACCATAATCCCAAGCTGGCACCCAAGCCAGACTACTTCTTTCTTGCGTTTCACATCTGACATCCGCCGCGCTGCTTACGCTTTTTCGTCCGTCGGCTTACATCACGGCTCTCGAACTTGCTCACTCTCATCCGTGCTCTCTCTTAGGACACCTGTTAGCTCAGAACTGGCGCTTCGAGTTTCAGGCCGGGTTAACGGAAACCTACGCGGATTATCGCACTGGGTAGTCCAACATCGCCTCTTGGTTGCGAGTCGAGCAAAACCGCGATTGCTGCTGTCTCCGGAACAGGCTTGCGCACCTCATATTCCCCACCCGTACTACCGACTAAGATCAAAAGACTGCCGACAAACCGCTGAATGACAGCATAGAGGACGTTCCTTGACATTTGTGTTAAGGAGCCGAGGGCTGTGTGCTACCAGCGCCTCGGATCCCACTAAGACCCGCCGAATAGTCGCCCCGCGACGTTTAGCGTATATCCGTGTGGTCTCTGCCTTCCAGTAGCTATTGTCACACCGCCGCCTTCCCTTCCATGTCTGTAATCATTAGAATGGTCTATTCATTCGATCATCGGGATCCTCCCGAATTCTCTTCTCGAGCCCCCTGGTTCCGACGGGTCGTGTCCCCGATGTGTTTATAACAATCTCTCCCTATCCTCGCTATTATACTCCGGCTGGGTACTACAATATATGTAACATGCTATTTCTCCGTTCGATTACACTCTCGCCAAATCTCGCGTTACGTTCCATCACAGATTATATTGCATAATTCTATCCTCTTCTCCGCTGATTCAACCCTATTCTATTGGCCATTGTTGTAAACTCGAACGCTTCACTGTCTCATTCCAACTTCTGCTCCCCTGAGATCTTCCGTGTTCGTGTGTGTCCATTTCCCTGAACCCCTCTCCACTTTATAGACACTCGCCATATCATATACATTTACGTGTGTAGAAATCGCTTGCACATACCGTGTGTGTGCGTCCTCAATCGTTATCATAACCTGCATACCGACACACTCTGTGCGGAGCTACTCTATTCTCTGACTCAACTGCTTGTACATCTCCCCTTCCTATTAGGTGTGTGTGTGTCCTGCGAGCACGAAGGGTGTCAGCCTTACGTAGTCTAGTTACTCGGTGTGCTCCCCTGCGCGAGGTGTCTCAGTGTAGTCCTCTGCTTGCAAACAGGTCTCAGGAAACTCTTTTTGGTCCTTGAAAATTGAGTTTTGCATTCTTTGCGTTTCTTGGCATATTGAACTTGCCCTAGCGGCTCTTTACAGTAGGCTTCATTTTCCTTTCCAGTGAGCTTTCTGAAATAACACATCAATATTGCTCCCACCCCCTTTCCCGCTGAAAGTATCGACTTCTTTCATCTAAAGATTATTCATTGTGCGATCATTCTTGTAACAATCTTGATCTTGATCCATGCGCCATCTCTATCCGTGCAATCGAAACTATACGAGTTTATGACTATATTGTTACTGCAGAATTTCACGTAACAGTCTTTGTTTTCCTGGGCTCCACATCCATTTAAGCTATGCTTTGCTTTGAGGTTTCCAAGTGCTAGTTCCAGAACCGTGGCAATATATTTTGCTGATCTGTATTCGCATGGCATATCGACGTCACCCGGACCAGGAATCGAACATTTGCTCCTTACACTATGGACATCTCAAAGACAAGGAATTAAAAACCCAGTTTTCAGGCCGATCCCATGATCTTGTCCACTGAATTTTGTCGGTGATGGCCACGCCTCTTGGTTCATTCAATTAACATTATTACTAGCGGTCTTGCTGAAAAATGCCGCTTTCTCGATCCCGCAGTTAAAAAAGCCCATAAAAGCATTGCAAGTGCAAAGAAGGCCGTTGTCCTCAGGATGTCTGCCCGCTTCCAGCTGCCCGTGGTTGAGTCTGTCGTACTCAATGCCTGAAGTAGCAAATATCGCCCTTTTCTGTGCACTAGGCTTCCGAAAATATCGCCCAAAAAAATGGGGGCCCCAAAAAAATCTTTTTTCCTTTGTTTTTTTTTTTTTTTCCCAAATTTGGAATTAACTGTCTGCTAAGGAGCTTTTAACTAATAAAGCAACAATCGCTAGATACATGCTTAATAAAACATATCAAGACCTCCACTGATAAAACTCTTCCAGAGGATATATACTGCGGTCAGAGAAGTTCAACACAACCTCTTGAGTAGGCAAGATTTCACTTGCATCGGGCACTCTCGCCATGAGCGGTTTGCTGCCAGTACGATGTTTTCCTGACAACACAATACATACGAGTCGCGCCCTCTCACATTCACTACTCTAGCACTCTCTCTGGTGTATTATCTCTTCTCTCTACACTGTCGCCTCCTAGACATTCTAATACCCATCACTGCTCACTCAGTGTGCGCCTCAATACCTCTCTCAATGTCCAGCACATTACGATCTCTCCTATCCCTATTTGTTCTTATCGTGACTGCACTGTCTCTAATTGCCCATTCACTCGCTCACTTACGGCGCGATCTTGCATATCAACTCAAGTCTACGTGTAGCTCTGTCTCGATGTGCCAGCGCTGAAGCGCAGATTCCATCTCATCCGGTCACATTCCTGACTTTCAGCCGGGTCCGTACCGATGGCCGTAATCCCTCACTCCACAAAATTGTTATTAGTTCATTTGAGAGTAAATTCATTGATGGTATTGACACCCCTCCTCCGTATATACCCGATATGAAACCGGTAAACCCAAAACATCAACTTTGTTGGTTGCACTCAACACCGGTAAATAGGGATGAAATTCATTCCCTTTCGCCCATCCAACCACCTTTCTCCTAAATTTGATAGCGTGCCAGTACCTACTTTTTTTGTGGGCTAGGCAGCGGAACGGCATAACCTTGAGGTTGGATGCGTTCTCACGGATTGCTCTGCCAGTCCCGAATAGGACTTGCAGACGCAATGAGTTTGTTTACCTAAGTGCGGATCTCGAAGCATGTTTGCTCGCCCTTAACCGTTGTGGCCACTTCTAAGTCTCCCTAACTCGGCTCTGCATGCTGCGATACTGACAACCCAGAGAATCGACCGGCGTAACAAAAAGACCATCGGAAGCTGCAGGGGGCTGAGTATGTTTAGACAGAACCATGCAAGTGCAGCTTGCAAGGGCAACGCATAAATGGAATCCATGCTGGGCGATCAACGTTCAGTTAATCAGGCAATGTGAAGGAAAAAATGCATGTTCCAGTAAAACCTGAGCTGCCCGGCACATACCCCATACGAGGTACGCCTTCATACACTTTCTTTCTTACCAACAACACAGCGGCAGTCATCGTAAATCAGTTAAATTCCGCAGGAAACACATTCCAGTGATCTATGCAATTTACCGCACAACCTTGCGCGTCAGTAGCCACCATTATAATCCGATACGCCAACCTACCCGTACAGCACGACTGTCTGGCGCCATGGGAACATTGATTTTGAGTAACCCATCACGGCATGGGTTTTGCCAGGCCGGATGACCCACGAAAGCATCCAACAAAAAGCCGCTTAAAATCACCAGGTGATTGGTCGACTTGCCCCCCTGCCTCCACCCTCCTTCGGGAACCCGAATGCTAACTTCAATAAAATACCAACGCCCCCATATTTCGAAGCGCTCATTTATCCCCCTTACTCTGACCCACTTGCTAGGCAAACTTTTTAGACGCATTCTCGCCATTCCAGTACCATTGTCCCACTCCTGTAAACCAAAATTAACACTCCAAATAAATTTATCTTAATGACTTCGCACGACTTGACTATGTCTCACCCAAGCTTCCTGTCAAAATCTAGATGCCTGCATTTTGCCCTCTGATCCATAACTCATCATAACACTACTTTCTTGACCATTCTTGTCCAGCATAGACCTCGTTGCCCTGCCTAACAAACATCTCCCTCCTAACTCCTGCAGGTTTTCAAGGTAAATTCTACCCCAAAAGAATGTACACATACCTGATAAACAGCTTTTACTCCGGCCTTTTTCGAAGTCCCCCACCATCCCCCTACACTGTCAGTTCCGCCCTGACAACGTCGCTCCTCTAAAATCTTAGACTTCCTTACCCCTGCTGATACCATATCCCCATGCTGGAGTTCACTAAAACTTCCTTCATTGACTTCCGAGTTGTTTCTATCACCTTGTGTTTCATTACACAAACCCCTTAACTTGGATATTCCCTCGCCAGCCGTTTATTTGACCTGACCAGATTTACTTCTCTACCACATGTATACACTATTCGAACCCCTGAAGAAGCCTTTGACTATTTGGCCCTTACAGAACTCTCCTTTTGAGTATCACATGGACTCAAATATTCCGGGAAATTTTTTCCACTGCTGTTAATTCCAGATCCCTAACACATGAAATAGGACAGCTAAGCCTTTTGGCAGCCAACACCTCTTACAATATTATCCTGACAACAGAAACCTGGTTAACCGACCACAATTCCAATTCTTCTTTTCGTTGGCGGGTTACAGGCCCCACAAACCAAACGGGTCAGATCATAGAGTAAGTAATCCCGATTGCACAGATTGACGGCTGGAACTGCCCGCCCGTGTTCAACATTCCCACCGCGTTGACATCCAATTGCCTCGAGGGCATCCACACTTATATCCCTGTTCCAGATGCCGCTACCATCGTCTGCTGCGAAAATCACCCCAATCATCGCTTTGGAAATTGCGAATTTCAGCATGCCAGTAATTTCTATCAGCTAGGCCCACAATTGCGAACAAAGGAGCAAAGAAGCCCGTTTTTGGTTCACACTGGCTTACCAGAGTCACATATATTATTCAACGCATAATATATCACTCCTCACTTTCCGTAATACCGACGAAATTTCCATTATTCATGTCTTTGAATAACGATTAGCCAGCATTCTTTGTCCTTCCGCATTTTCAAAAGGCTTTTGACTATTTTCTTAGCTTCATGATCCACGGTAAGATGGCCGACGTACTTTTTCATGCCCATTATAATACAAGGTATCTATAGATCATTAATACTGTTGCTGCCAGTTGTTTTGGTCTGTTTTGACAATTATTTCCATGCACTCAAGGTCTTTGGAGACTTCCTTCATGACAGCTTATCATGCATGTCCATTTTATAAACCCATAAAATCCGAATACTGCAGACACCCCACATGCGACGCCATCTTCCAATTGAACTCCGCACCTGCGATGCGCAACGTTGGTGCGTATAAACACTTTGTTGCTCTTGATATGCTAGTGTTGCTATTTCTTCTCATTTTGTTCCCAAATGTTTATCTGCTTGTTCAATGTAACATGCAACACCCCTGCAACATTTGATCATGCAATCAAGCATGCCTCTCGAACTTTCCGAGAAATATACGAATATTATTATTATTATCATCATTATCATTAAGTAGTAGCCTCACACACATTCCATCCTTCAACATCCACTAGTTGATACTGTCCCTGACACCATCCTGCTTCACGCGCAACTACCCAAGCACACAATTCACTTGTGATGTATAAACCGACCACCAAACTCGAATAATTTTGATATCTCTCGTCTCAATTACACCTTTATTTATCTTTCCCAAAGCCAAGCCACCGTATCCAAGAGAAGAGCCACAACGATTTTAGGCAGTTCCGCACTAGATAACGCAGGCTAACCGCCCTTAAGTCCCAGGCTAGGCCTCACCTAGAATATCGCCTCATTATCTTCGTACATATGCGTAAAGTTGGCTAAATCGCACTCGACAATGTACGGCGGGTGCAGACAAGAAACCTTTACGGTCCATCCTCTGTCTAAAGCTGCAGGGCTAGATGCGAGCTCCTTGTTCTTGAACCATTATGGCCTCGTCGATTCACGTTGAACCTTGCAGTGCTCTTTGGTCTTTGTCCTAATAATTTTCGTTCTAATACAAACGCCATACATGGCGTTTTTGCCTCCCCGCACCCACTTCGTAGTGGATAATATTCGTTAAAAATAGCCCTAACTTGGCTATCGACCAGGGGAAAAGTCTCCACAGTTGCTTACTTTAGACGGTGGAATAAACTCCTTGGTTCCCTGCGGTCGTGTGCAAATTTAGCCCAAATTAATTTCCAGCTAGCAGATTTACAAGATCTCCAACCCTTAATTACCATACAAAAGCTAGTAAAGGACTAGATGGGGCTTACGATCATAGGTTAGAATTCTAGCTTATGACCAGGCCTTCACTGCGCTCTTTACCTGGGATTCTGGGAATTCAGCTTCATCTTTTGTTGCCCAAATTTCTTGCACATTCAAGCTAAAACTTTTTTGGCCTTCCTGCTCCCTTGGAGTGGATATTCCATCGTTACCATTAGAGTAAGTGGCCAACCATTGAGCCGTTTGCAAGGTGGGCTCAGAAAAGTGTTAACATGCTGTTACATGGATCAATGCTCTCGCATTCTCTGACTTTACGCATCTTAAGCCTATGTACTCTATCCTTCTCGTGCCATTTTATCCTCCTTGCAGGTTACCGGCTCCCAGTAGGCCGCTCAAGATAGCTGCAAACCTCGAACTTCTCTAAAAAGTGCAATTAAAAGCTCAGATCCAGCCAACCATTTCTGCGTAATGGAAGCATCATGTTGCAGGTCTGCCGCGATTTTCTTTTAGCATGGGAATCCTAAAGATCGCTGACTTTAAAGACTTAGCCATTACGCCATCCGTACTGCAGCTTCATCGGAAAACGTAAGCGATCGACAAAAACAGAAAAAGCTAAGCTGTGGTTACCCTCGTTCTCCCGATCTGAACATAGCAGCTCTAATAATGTTCCATCCACATTACTATTTCCTTTTCTTGATGAGCACCGAAGAGCAGGTTGACCACGACGACTATCAATAAAACAACTCCTAGTGCACCGAAAAAGTTACAAACTTGTTTGCAGCTGACTTATCTTGCGTCACGGCGACATCCGCAACCAAACCTCCCCTGATCCCAGAATGACCCCGGCCACCCTACCACGAACCCAGGGCACTCATTGTATGTATCACGAAAAAACTTCCAAGTGTTGGCTTAGGGTCACTGCCCCTTAACTCCCTGTCTTCCACCATAAGACTTCACATTTTACTTTGGCATTCTTATTTCTCGGCGATGGCGTCCAGATTACTAGATTGGTCATCACCACTATACCTACACTGAGAACAATATTTGCAACCTCTCTCTATTTTTCATTCATGCGGCCAACTTTAGGTCGGATGATACCGCTATTTGTCTCTGTTTTAATGAGCACCATAACCCGAAGCTGCCACACAAACCAAACTGTTTTCCTCTTTTATCTTTCAGCTCCCACACCCAGGCTAGACGCGCTGGTACCGGTTTCGCACTCGTACGAGCAGCTCCAAATCTACTAGCTTCTCCCTCTTGCTTGGAAGCTGCTAGCCAGATCCGGTGCTCGGATACTGGTTCGCTCAACCCAGAGCCCGCCGCTGGTTGCCTTGTATACCCCTAGTTAGATGGACCTTCATGATTAAGCAAAACCACGGCCACTAGTGCCGTGGAATGGCCCGCGCCACCCCCCGAATTCCCCACTCGCACTGCCGTCTAAGATGAAAACACCCCAGAAACAAAATGGCAGCAGAGAGGAAACTGATGGCTAGTGTGCTTAAGACCTGTTTTACTTCTTACGCAAACGTTTTCCCTAACACACCTCAGTCCATTTTGTCACCAGCTGCGTATGAATGCAACCAGCAATTATGGGAGTTCCACAAACTCTCTGAGCAAAACGTTTCATAAAATCTCATCTTTTAGACGGTCCGACGTGATGTTGACGGCATTCTCAGTCTTCAGCATTTTATCAGACGTTCATCATTGTTAAATGCAACTATCTTATCCACTTTGCTTGACGTTTTGCTTGGTTTGGACTAGTTTCTATTCAATTATCATATCCTCATTGCTCTTTTTATCCTCAGCTTAACCTTTTCGTCCATTAAGTAATGTTGTTGACGCCTGGCGACTCCGGCCGCATTACGACATCCTCCACAGAAATCCAGTCGCGTTTTGCGCCAGCGATACGCACCTTTGGCGCATTTGAACAAGAGATGACTCGCAGGCCGTTGCTCGCAAACAGTCCCAAGCAACACTGCACAATCTTTTAAAACCGTTTGTTTAATTTAGCTTTTTGACTGGTATACTAGTACATCTCGTATTACTTTGCGTAGTCTGATTCTACTTTTCATTACGCTTCTCGGTTAATCCAGGTTTCTGCCATTCGTGTTTCCTTTTCATCATCTCTGTGGAAATTTGATCTTGCCCAGCGGATGCTTCTCGCAAGCCAAGAAATACGCTATTAATATTATTAAGCAACGCACCGTTTGTAACCAGATGCACATTAGGAATAAAAATTTGCAAAGACCAATCAATTTGGCTCGGGCCGTGGAGAAAGATAAAGCAAAGGAGAATAAAAATGAGCTCCAGCACGAATGGCAAAAACTTGTGATAGATATGTGAACGATCAGGGTTTTTTTCTCTTGAGTGCAACTCGGCATCTGTGGCATGTTACAAGTGATCCGGAGGTTGAGTTTTGTGGGATATCCAAATAGACGGGTTGACAGCTGCAACTAAACGTGATACGGAAAAATGCGGAAGATTTGTGTGAGCCGCTTGCAGACAAAGACGATTATCGTGTTCCGTCCACTATTTGTTCATCCGAGGGCTGCACTGTATAATCCGTGGTTCTTTGTAGGAAGGCTGAGCTAGGGAGGAGCCATCTATTCCCTTAGCTCTGAGGTCTGAAACAAGAAAATATAGTGTAGTCCCGGGGTAATTAGGTATTTAACGGAGGCCCGGAAAGAAGCTTGGGGTCCGAGGGCAGCATCTTGGCCGTACGATATCCGCTTGTGGTGATATACGAGCGGGGGCTTGCTCATCGCTAAACCACACTGTTATAGAAAAGCCGAGTGAGTACCACGGGGCTATGGTGGCAATGTTCTGTTGTCTTGAATGAATTTCCTAGGTCCAGCCGTTGGACAAGAATTGAAATTTTGGGTGGCGAAGTAATAGCAGGCTTGAAAATTTGATGGAAAGGATGCGAACGCTCTGGAATGTGGTCCCGCCAACAGCTAAGTTGAGCAGACAGAAAAACAAATGGTTGGACATGCGAGAGGATTGGGCAATTTTGCTGTACCGTTTGGTGATTTCTACTTGCATTTAAAGAGAACCAGATGGTGGAACACGAAGTATGCTGGATAAAAAATGAAAGAAAGACACGTTTGGGTTGCATGATGTTACATGCGATCGCTGGGATTGGATTCTGCTTATGTAATCTGAGTTGTGGTGACAATGCTGGCTTTGGCAAGGGACTCTGATAAGTTTTTGAGTGTTGGGGGATCTAAAAGTCGTGTATGAAGCCGTACAACCTTTGATGGCGCAAGTCCGATGGGTTGGTAAAGCGGAGTCAGCTGGCAACCCTAACGGCCAGTTCAGTGATTTCTAACCGGTGAGAAATAAGCACCTACGATTGTGTACACGCCAGTGTGGTATGATTTTTGCATGGAGGGGGATGTGGCAGATGCCGACAGGGTAACATGAGAAAAAATGCGTGGAATGGAAGGTAATGACCGCACCTTCCACCTTGTTGCGTGCTATATGGGGAGATTTGGCCAAGCTACCTTAGGGGGAGACCACTGGTGGTAGTCCATTTGGGCGACTTTAGGACCATGAGCAACAAAGTGGATGAAAACAGGATGAAGCATGTAACAATCAGTACAGCCTAAAACGTTACGTGACCTGTCATTTCTGGTGGGGTGTATAAAATGACAAAGACGGTGTGATGGCAAAGCGGTATGAATGAAGGTAAGTCCCTGAGAAACATGTAAAATTTGACAATTGGCAACTGCCACGGGCAGGATTTGTTTGCATGCACCAATACCGGTGAGTTGTACATAAAGCTAAATAGAAATCTGGAATAGGAGCAAATTCCAAGATGAAACGGAAGGATGGTTTACACCGAGTCAGAAGTGGCAAATGGTTTGAAAAATGGCAGAAACCTTTGTGCAGATGTAAGGGTCACTGTCAGAATGCAAGAGACAAATTTATCCATAATAGGTCGCAAATTCCAGGGGATGATTGCGAAGAACAAAAATCACTGGCGAGGTGAAAAACGAAGGTTTTCGCACTTACGGCAAGATTTAGATGACGGAGAGTTTTGTTAAATGCAGAAATTGCAGATAATATGTGATTAATGATGCTAGAAGACGGTGAGGATCCAACGTCATAAGACAACTACTATTTTGGGCAAAAAACTAGCCCGGGTGAATTATGTGTAAGCATGAGCGTGATTTGTGTCCGCAAAGTGTGGTTTGGGAATAAAGGCGATAATGTGTCGTTTTCATGACAGTACAAGTGGGGGTGGCGAGGATGCTCAAGTCTCACCACTACCCCAACTCTGCCCAAAATAACCAAACCCAGTTGCGAGAGTTTCCGCATCCTTCTGTGTTTTATTGTCGTTTAGTTTCACGGCGGTATCCATCACCAACCTATCGATGGTCCAGGAAGACACTATCCTCACGGTGTGCCTGCAATTTCCGCAACTCTGTTATTAACTCCTAATATACTATTTAAAATAAAGATGCCTCTTGTTTTCGAAGGTATCATACCCAAGGGAAAATCAAGCGTTACAAGCAAAACAAATTGAAATGGCCTAAGGTAACAGGGTTATAGACGTCAGAATGTAGCAGGGTACAGGGTTGGCACTTCAGGATGAGTCGGGTGAAAAGCTGAACGCCTCTTTAAATCAAAATCCTTAGCACTGCGCAACGCAGATGAGCATCAAAAGTGTAGGTTTTGCGCGAATAATACCGCTCTAGGCCAGTAAGCTCAAAAAGGTGTGGTGGGAGTCGTTATTGCTTGAGGTGAGCATACAAATAGCGAAAAACTGACTCATGGTACAACAAAAAATGTCGACGGACGCCGAAGATGATTATGATTGCCGGACCGACAGGTGGTGAAAATTGAAGTACGTCAGACATATTTTGCCAAAAGGAAACAGGACCACCGGGGATTGAGGGAACAAACACTGGTTTAATTGGGTTGAAAAAAGAGATTTTGCAAGGAAAGGGGGCCTGAACGCAAAGCTTATTTTCATAAGTGCTTTGAAGAACAACAGCTGCTTAATGCACAGAATAGAATATATATGTATGTATATAATCCGTTTAGCTGGGAGTGATTTTAAATTTGCACGCGGCTGGTACGGAAATCAGGAATTATTAGACGAAGTAAACGTATACCAAGTCTTCCATGGCCACCGCGTACACTTAAACAAAGTAGGAAGCGCTTTTTCCATTCGAATGGTGCGATGTGCCCAAACCAGCAGCTGATGGAGTCTTAGATTGGCAGGTCATATTACAGTCATGTCAGTCACACAGGGCGGTGAGCTGACAACTATGAGGACTACTGGGGACGCCGCGTACACCTTGTAGCCAAGCTGTATGTATAAAATTCCAAAACAACTATCTTGATGAATGGAGAGTGGTCGAAATCCTGGGGTTAAAAACCAGTGGGAGAGATTTCAGTCAACCATTGCTAATAATAAATGTATTTGTAATGCCAGTAAGGAGTGGAATGTGGGCTGGAAGTGGCACTACCTATGGGACATTGGTAATAATAATAATAACTGACCAGGAATTGGGTAGCGACAGGCACGCAAGTTTCGATGGCGTTCGTCTGCAAGTGGAATTTTAGGTTGCGACTCCAATGGTTTGTAAAATGGCGGAGCAGCTTACCCCAATCGCTAGCCAATAGTCAAAGCCGAAAATGGTTAACTATCCGGGAGTTCACTGGTGATGAGACTTCAGTTCGCTGGTGCCTAGAATAATTAAATGCAATGGACGGCCAAGATGACGTTCAAACTCCGCGCAGCAGTTTCTACCTAATTCCGAGCAAATGGATGAAATTTTGGGGACAAGGGAATCCAAAGTTGCGGGCATGCACTTTATTTGTCATTGTTAGTTTTCCATGAGAATTTGGGGTCAAATCAGTTGTTGAAGCCCTAAGTTTTCATATGCCATTGTCAGCTTGTTTTAACAGAAACAGGTAGAAAGAAAGCAATAATGGAACATGAGGCAATGGAAGTTGGGGGGAAAGATAAGTTAGTGCGCAACCGATTTTCGTGTCCTCATATGCACAGATATACGTCATTTTTGCCAGCTTTATAAATCCTACCATGGTTGACAGTCTCCCTCACCGGTCGTAAACAGGAAAGCACAATAACCTAGATGACTGAGCAGTCGAGAGCTAAATAAAAACGAAGAAAAGCAAGGGCGGTGTCCAAAATTTCGAAGAAATCCCCGACGTGCTCTCACTCCGTTTCAGGCTACCAAGAAAAACCTGGACTGTCACCAGCACTTGGTCAGTTAATAAGCTCACAACCGAAGTTCTCTGATGAATGGTAATCTGCCCTTCACTTCACTTACTTTGGCCTTGTCTGAGAAAAACGCCAATGGTGTTTTCCAAAAGGATGTGATAGCGTGTTTCGGAATGAAGCGTTTCCTCCCTGCCCCTCGTGGTTTTGCGTGTGGCTAGTTAAGTTGATAATTGCGTGGGGTTGGATTTCTACCTCATTTTTGTCTGGTACCGAAAAAAACGTGCCGCTAGAATAGGGGGTAATATTGACGTCGGCCAGTTTGTTGACCATCCAATCTCTGATAAATTTCGTCCAAGTACATTGTGATGTCATGACATGAGCACGAAAAAATGAAAATCGGCGTCTTTAAGAACTTTTGTATTTTAGCAGTGCTTAGTAAGAATTTTTAAGTAATTAACTTCTTTCTTCATACCAACCACCTCAGGGACAGCAACTCACGAAATCCTTTGAACGACATTCGCGTTGTTCATGGAGCTCTACCTTCATGGTTCTAGAGAGTCAGTGGGCCAGCTTCCCCTTACAAACCCCGAGAACCTTCCTAGAAGCACCACCTCTGAGACTTTTCGACTGGGCACAGTGCCTTTTTCTAATGGATTTTTTAAGAGGGCTGTCATGCAGGCAGGAGATGGCTAAACCAAACAGGGCAAAACCACATAGCTCAAAAGCGCGGGTAGACAACGTCCAAGAACCAAAAACGGCATCAACAAGACTTCCAGTTCTGCTTTGCAGAATTTCTCTTCCAGATACTAATTTAATTGCACCCGAACAATAAATGTTACGGCTTGGACCTACGGTGTGGTCTTTTATTTGTGGTACCGAATGTCTATCTGAAGCTCTTACTCGACTGCGTGAACGATAGTATTTCAGGGGCCGGAATGAATCCCAACCAAGAGTGAGGATGATGTCTCATGGAGGTCTAGAGTAAAATATTCATTGGCAAACGTACACCAAAGCTCCGCCAGAACTCCGAGCAGACTGTCCATAGCCTACTGGATAAAAGTACTGTATTGAGAGTGCCGTCGTGCCCACACGGTATGCACTGCCCATTGTCATCGTGTGCAGACTACACTAGCTTGAACGCAGAAAAGTCGCTAACACATTTGTTGGTATTCACATTGAGCTCTAGACGAGGGCAAGCGCTGCCTGAAATGTTGCATTGTTTTATGTGGCGACTGCTTGCCAAGGATTTTAAGAGGTTTCAGGAGGTCTGACGGACCTAGAAGTCGTAGCTTTCTGGTTACCGGAATTACGAAGATAGGTTTTATTATAGGAGCATACTAGCTATCGGTGCTCAGTACTTCGTCTTCGGAGCTTTTAGGCATCTGGGTCTGAAATGAAGAATAAGATAAACAGGTGTGTAGGGGTGAGCGCCCCATCCCAATCGGCAGGCAGATATCAAAAGCCGTCATATGCCATGCAGCATTAGTCGCTTACTGTCTGCCCGTAAGTAGCCTGGGTGCATTCTATCTACGGTAATTTCGTTTCACTTCCCAATTTACTTAATAAATTCATTTATAAGCTCTTTTTAAATCAGTGTGCTTTGCCCCACCTGCTCATCACTGGATGAGAAACGGGGGCGGATAAGGTAAAAAGAAAGAAGAAAGCAATCGAACGCCGGGGACCAAAGAAGGAAGGACGTGGTCCATACTCTCATTATTTGGTCAGTTTTTAACCGTGTCGTGGTCTGTGATCGACGAGGAACCTGTAGCGCTTAATAAATTTTAGACCTGAAGCGACCTGAAGTGTGTGAGGAAAAACGAAAATCTTGTTGCATTGGCCTAGATCCAGTGATAATGACTGAGTGCTGAAGTTTGTTCTGCAAAGTGGGTACCGATGCAAAGTATCCGCTTCACTGCAGGGAGGTTATTAGACCGGCGGGGATCCCTTCTTGGACGAAACTTTGAACAGCGTTTCCAATCCATTTAAACTAGAGACCACTATATAGCGCACTGGGAGTAGTTGTGGTCACCGCTTTTTAACATTTTTGGTGGTCTCCTAATTTGTATGAACATATCAGTATGCCTGGCAGTCGCCAGCATGGGAATCACAAAGGTAGTGAAAACAACATAGCCCTTTTCATATTTCGTGGTTGACCTAAGGTTGCCAGCTTTTTCACTGGTTACTGTTTATTTTTAGAGGCTGCCGATGATGCCGCTGTCTTGCTGGGCAAAGTGCATCAACGGAAAACCATTTGAAACCAACTGCGGATGTTTGAATTAGGTTACGCGGCATCTGGCATTGAGATAATAACGTCAAGGAACTCCGTGAAGATTTGAGCTATTTGGGTTTGTGTGGTGATTAATTTTATAGCCCATTATCGTGGAAAGTGCGAACCATTTCCCGTTTGGTTTTGTTATACCGCTTTGACCACGCATTCCCAAAAGCGGTTTACACCCAGAACCTTCGCATCTCCAAGGGCACTGAGATCCAGGGAGCTAGCAGCACAAAATTATAGGTATGAGTTACCGGAGACCCCGGTATTCTACTAACCGAACACAAAATAGCAAGGCTGCTTTCCATTGCGTAATGGATCTAAACGAATCCTTCAATGCATTCCTAAAGAAGAGTCGCAGAATTTGTGATAATTAAACGCGTAACTCAACCCATTTCAGCAAGTAAGTGGCAAATTCCAGGCTAGTCAGAGATTGCCATTCCCATTAGGCCATGGAAAAATGAAACTACCCAAAGAGCCAGTCTCGGTTTTTGAATGACTTGGGAATAAGCCCCGATGAAGGTTTACAAAACTCGGGGTGACCAATTTCTTACTCACAATTTTTCCCCAATAATTTTGTCCAAAATCATGTCAAGGCCTGAATTAAGTACAAAGATAGATTTAAAAAATCGACCGTTGTTCAACAATCTGATTGGAAAATGTTAAAGGAATGTAAAATGGACGCTTCTTTATGACGACGCTAGGGGCCCATAGAAGATGCTCAACCAAACAATGGGAAGACAAAACTGGGAAAGGTAAATGGATTGCCCTGAAGTTAGACAACAACCAAAATCGGCGTTCATGCGAAAAGCCACGCGAAAATAGTCAGTCATCGAAAAATTGGGGAGCCGAAGAACTTAGGTAGGGAATTCTCCTTCAGTCTTGATTTCATTCAGAGCCTGCTTACCGCGGTAGCTATGCCGCCAACCAGTGTTGGCCGGTCAAAACTGCGGACTGACCGCCATGCACACACGAGCCTCGAACGTCCAATAGGAAGGGTCATCAAAGGGGATTGACCGACGTGTAGATCCTGGGTTCCCCCGTACTTTGACGCATGAGTGAAGTCGACGATGGACCAGAATTCTGGGGCAAATGCTTCAGTAGGGCTGCTGGACCATATAGGTT
>LUCM01010828.1:0-20672 GCA_008360955.1 Fasciolopsis buskii | reverse complement strand
ATATATATATATATATATATACAGAGGGAAAAGTAGAATGTGATATCGGCTCTCGCAACATCAAATACTCGAATGTAGATAGCCTTTACTGGTTTTATCACAGTAACTCACAAGCTCCGGGTCAGCAAGGATCAGCAGTGATGCCTAAAATACAAAACTAATTCCCTTCTCCCCTCTTTGGAATTGGTATAATCAAAAATAATATTGAAGCCCTTCAAACTTCAATCTTATCGTGGCTGTGAAGAACGAATTCTACGAAATTCTCCGGAAAATGATGGACCGCATTCTAAGAGGAGATAGGCTTGTGACAGGTCAATGAAACTGCTTCCTACTAAGGTAGCATCTATTTTTTACTTGGAGAAGTTGCGATAGTCAGTGAAGCCCATCTCATCATTTGATTGCGAAGTTTCATATTTTTAGGCAGACTAGAAAGCCTGTCCAGAAGATCTCCAATGGAGCACGAAAGTTCTTAGCTTTTCGTATTTATCTTCTTGGTCACACAGAAATGACCAACCTGTCGGGTATCTGCACCAGCCTCGCAGTCTACAACACTGAGTTGCTGAGGTGACACGAAACGGATATGTTCAGATTATTACACGGAATGGACGGTTAGGTCGAACACTATTTACCGGCCAGTAAAAGATAAAGCTGAAAAGAGTACCACAAGGTCATTTTTCCACTGGCGGAAGAACATATGCCATATTGGCTTGGTAACTATCATTTGACGTCACCAGCTGTAAGCGCGAAGAGCTTTCCCCGGTAAGGTTTCTAGCTCTGTTGAAAACATGCCGCGCCCAAGAAAGCTCCGCAACTGGAGCAACTGTAACATCAAGCGAACCGATTCTAACTCCAAGAGAGGTTCTCATTAGCTCTTCAGCGTTACTGCAAATTCAGATTAGACCAACAATATCGACACAATAACAACAGATATAGGTGACTGGCTGACCATTCTTTTTATTAGGCTATGTCAACAATAGTGGTTTTGTCTGGATGTAAAAACGAATGGAAAAACTCCAAAAGCACGCGTTCAGTTTAGCTCAGTGTGTACAACCGTTAACCTTTCACCAATATGCTCTGGCTTTGGTAGCTACTTGACACCAACAACTGCTCAAACAGAATAACGAACGATGCGCAGTAAAGGTTGTCGGCAAAACAGTAGGCTAAAGAACTACACAGAGGAATAAAGTTGTCGAATGCAAGGACTCCAGTGACTGACGCTGAGCCATATAACCTACTGCCTTCAAACATCTCTTGTGAAGATCTCGTGGACCCCAACCCGGTAGTCTAACCGCACCTACTCTGGCCAGATCACTGATTAGAATTTCCATACCTTTTCCCCGTGTCATCGACCGGCCATCTCGACCCATCTTCGCGCCATTACCTATCTCGAAAAACGGCGTACAACGAGGCAGTCGTTTTGTGGGCATGTGTGAAAAATACCCCAGCTACCGTAACCTATTCTGACTCAATGCCTGCTCTAAGGATTGGATCTTAAAATCCAGTACTTGACACCTAACTTCTGAGTTATTCGCAAAATTCACCTACTATATTCCACCAGTACTACGGAGACAACGGTGTTTAACCACCGTTTTGGAGCCGTAAAGCATAACGACCTTGCTGCTGCTACGTATACTCGACCTCTGATCAATAACCGGGCATCACACCAACGCCACAGACGCCTCAAGTTACCAAGATGCAATCGAGCCGTTTGCATGCGCGAAGACGTTTCCCGGTATATGACCACCACGTGAGATACAACGACTCAAGTAACAATCTATCCCCTTCATCCAATTTTACCCTGCAAGAACTTAGTTCAAATTCAAATTAATCTAGTCCTGCAAAAGCAATTTGCACTTTGAAGATGCAAAGCGCATCCCAAACATACCTATGCTGTCATTCAGACAACCGAGGAAAAATTACAATTTGCTCGACACGCAACACCGTCCACATATTTTAAGTCAGTCAGTTTCCTGTTTGGGCAAATATCAATGGCACTAATGTTACATGAGGATAGGGCTATCTCTATGGCCATCTTGAAGGCGAAATCGAAAAGAAAATGTGACTCAGGTTCTGAGCCATATCTCAGCGTCTACAACCAACAACAATCCTCATCTCTTGGGCCCCAACCAAGAATACGAGAAGCATCATCCGAGGCCAGAACCTCTACGCCAAGTCATAGCCTGACCGCCAAGTCGCTTGTTCCAGCCTTGCCCAGCATGTGCAAGAAGACGACGAACAGGTAAACGATGGGCAGACATACGCAATACGTGTCCAAGCCACAGAAGGCGATATAGAGCAATTACCGCAGTCAGAGAACGACTGTCTGCACCTAACACATGGCGACGCACCTCATCATTGCTCACCCGGATGTTACCATCTGACAAGAGAAATGCTTCGGAGGAGTCGGTGGTCGAACACAGAAAGTCGCCGGACATCGTCGACACGGATGGGTCAAGTCTCTCAACCGTAAAGCAGAACACTACGGACGGTGGTATTGTACACCCTTCCCTTGAGAAAAAGCCAGGGGTCATAGCGGCGCCACAAGTGTCGCAGGTTCGCGAAAGCTGTTCTGGCTTTCGCAATTCCTGATGTGACCTCCCCAACATCTTCGCCAGGTGCGACCAGGCTCCCAAGGTACTTGAAGCCGTTGACTACTACAAATGGTGAATGCAGACAGGCTGCTGCCAGTCTTGAATAAGTAACTTGCACTTTGAAGGTGCAAAGTGCATACGGTACCTAGAGACCTCATCGCCAAGCGGTGTAATGCGCGTTGAATCGCCTGTGCATTGGCGCTGAGTCAGGCGATGTCATCGGCAAGATTTAAGTCAAAACTCTGCTTCCCGGGGGGAGGGGAAAGGGAGTTTAACTCCATTGTTTAACAGACCAGATAAAGCGCTCTGTAGAACATCCTCTTTGACAAAGCTGGAAAGAAATGGGGCATAGGACAACTTTGCCGTACTGCAGTGGAGACGACGGAGGGTGGCAAGAGCTGGCCATAAGTCCTACCCCCACCTGAAATGTGTCGATGCAAATGTGTGAAGCCCAATTTGGTGGTTTTTGTTAATTCGGCAGGGCGTACATCCTTGGCTTCACTCGGCTTTTTTGGTAGCGAACCGCTAGCCTGGGTGACGAATTATAAATTGCCAGTGACATGCTGTGAGGTTGTCGATGCCTCCCATGAAATTCATTCATCATCCCGTCAGATTCATATCAACAGTCCTTGCAACTCCGTTACTTCCACGGATTTCCTGCGAAGTCGTTGGATCATTTGATAGGTGTTGTCTGTTTTTGTTCTCATGTCGAATATCGACTCTACGAAGTTCTTAACCCTGTTTATTCTCTTGGACTTTTCCGCTTGTCGAGGGGTTTGGTGGGATGTAGATTCATCTTTGTGGAGTTATGGTTAAGAGATACGTACGCTTTTATAACGTTTCACCCATGAAGGTAGCGAAGAGGTGTGCCCCATAGCCACCAATGCCGGCAGTCATGGCCCTTAAACTAAGAGTGGTACGGAACCAAATCAGCTCTCACTAGGTCCGGTGTGGTAACGAGCTTGGCCACAGCGAGTTGCCGTCTATCTGACGGAGACCGCATAAATTAAGGGTGCCGGAGAGAACAAGAGGCTATGATCTGAATGATGCTTTTCTTCTCAAGACTCCCATGCATCCCATTTTCACTTCTGAAATAAACCTGTGATATGGTATATCTGGTTACCTGGCGTTGAATAAAATACCAATAAAACGTATGGTGGTGTGATGTTTCAGTCTCACTTTTAAACTTGTCCTTACAGGTATGTTCACGTCACTTTTTGGATGGTTTTCCCAAAACACTGTCATAGAAGGAATCGGAAATGAGTTATTGCTTGTATTCAGTTTCCTGGGATTATTACTGTTCTTGATTTTGGCATGGATGTCAACCAGTGTCGGCTGGGAGTTTCTTCCGGTCCGTATCACAGTAGTAAGAGATTCCAATGGTGAAACAAACCAAACAACACCTCAAGGCGACGTTGAAGTTGAAAGGGAGGAGATACTTTGCAGTGATGAACCTGCTGCAATAGATGAGCAAGATTCGGAGTCGGCGAGCGACAGTGATCTTGAGCAGTTGGAAGAAGATACACAGGATTATGGAACGAGTGAGTCTTATCAAGTCAAGCACATTCAGTGCTGTTCACGTGTAACCAACTTGCAGTACGTTTTGTCTATTTCGACTATTCAGAACCAAGTGTGAAATTAATTAAAATCACGGTGGTAAGGGCAGACGACAAGTCAGCCCTCGAGAAACAGACTTCCACGCGGACCGACCACATGTTTCTAATGTTTTTAAGCTACCTCAAATTCCGTCACCTCCATTTTTGAGGCGCCTAAATAACCTAGTTTCATGAGCGGCAGACAAGTGATACATGAATACTTTTTGACCATGTCACCACCTACAGTCTCTACTATTGTGAGAGATCCCGTTTCACTTTGCATTCTCGTGATCGTCCAAAAATCTGCTTGGAAAACGTTCTTATGGCAATTGAACTATTCCTTATCCTGAAATGTAGGGTAACGCACGGTTTTGTTATTTCATTTTCAGTGATTTACAACCCCATCAATGAGAAGATAAAATAAAACAAACAGGAGAAAACGTGTCGTCAGGTAACAAATCAAACAAGCGGTTTGGTACAGCTAGTGAAACGATTGATGAGTCTGTCGCTTTCCAAGTGGACGAGGATGGAGGGGGTGGGCGAATTAATGCGTCACAGCCGAAGGTCTGGACCGACATCACTTTTGCGAGCGACGTCGTTCATCTTTGCACACGGAAGTGTGTAAGCCTGGACCAACTTCTCTTGCGATCTCTGTTCGGGCCATGGTCTTTGAATAATTGCTGTTTCGGCCATCGATAACACTTCAAATTTGGTTTCTTCCGACCCGTCAGATAGAACTATACGGTATATAAAAACTATTACGGGTTTCACTGTGTGACTTGATTCTAAGGAATAGATGACAGTCGAACTAGTTACCACCCTTCTTCCTCCATGTTGACACCAACGTGGTGGACGCTCTCAAATGCAACTGGATAGGTGCCTTATCGTCCGACCAACAAAAATGGGAATACAAGCTCATTTGAGTTGACTAACAAACATCGAAGAGATCAACGAAGGCGGCATAACGACCAAGTGCGCGAGTCGTGATCTGGGTGAAATCGATCAGCGATTCGCAACCCGATTCACCTAATGATACGCTTCACACGTTCTGGATAGCCCTTCGAAATCTCAAAGCAACGCGTAGCCCAACTTGCTGCAAAGTCCAATAGAAGACAAGATTGCTTCGCAGATTCTATTCGTGAGTTAAAAATTATGTACACAGCGATCATACCTTCGACAATGAACCTTTGTCACTATCCAGTCAAAAGTAGTCGAAAATAGGACAAAAACCTGTGTAAAATGAACCCTTGTTGAATAAATAGAAGGTACCTATCCGGTGGTTCAATGAATGCAAGAGCTTCTGCATGCTTCATCAGACCCAGCAAACACGTTCGTGAGCGTGACGGTCAAAAAACAACGTAAACGAACCGAACGTCTACGTCGACCAATGTGGACGATAAAGCGAAAGTTAATCGTAATAAAACCAATTGTCTTAAGTTACGGTTACCCGTGACTACACCAAATGTCCGAAGAATAATCTCAACCAGAGAGCGCGAGAACAAAATAAAGAATGGCGAATGTATCGCGCGGAAAATAAACGGCGACCAAAATCGGTGACGCTGCGAGGAAGTTCAGCAGAAATAATCCGTTGTCGGAAAAATAAAGAAGTAAGAAATTTTCAGTCGGTCACGGTGTCACAGCTGGTGTATCCTCGTTTTTGATTTTATGTTGCCCGATTTCCAAAATAGACATTCGCGCCTAACGTCCGTAAATGTGGCTTTGTACGCGGCAGACAAAACGCGTTAATTCTTGACGGCAGCCTCCGTTGGTAATTAGCATGAAGAACAGTCTTCATTTAAAATGTGGTTTTTACCTATTCAGTGGTTCACTAACAAAGTATTTTTTGAACGACAGATATTCGTAAAGTTCTTTTCATCTCATTATCTTTGCTCCTGATCGATTAGGTTTCTCTGCCATATTAATTTGCGTTATGAATACCTGTCTAGTATACTCTAGTTCTTGGGTTTGTGTCTTCCGAACGTATCTCCCTGGTACGTACAGTAAGAGATCGAACGACATTTCTTTAATATCCCTGTGGGACAAAACTAAAAATTGTGTACTGTCGTGTTGTTTTTTTGGTTACCGATGTACGTCTCATTAGACTTACGTCCTAATCTGAAACTGGTTTTCATGTCCCAGTTCTGGTTTGAAACTAATACCATTATGGGCTAAAATGTCCAGCGATGTACTCTTCGTGTTCGTCGTGTCAACGACGTACCTGCTTATGGAGATAAGTCTTCTGTGGTGGTTGTACTGAGGTGTGGCAGCGAAAAAGGTCAACAAGTGACATTCCCCCTGGTGAACCCACTACAACACCACCAACCTACCTGTAGATCCATTAAAAGTCATTTAAACACTCAGGGTACGTCCGTGAATCAGTTCCTTAAACTGATTGTAGAGACTGCACTGTCGGCACCATTTTTGTTATGTATTCACACAAATATTAGATGGTTTGAGAATTAGGAAGCGACTGTCGTTCCTGCGGTATGGCTGTTGAGTACCTGATTTACAAATTGATGTTGCTTTAAATCGTAATGAGAGATGCTCTTACGGTTTAAATATTTTTAGCCACTTTTCATATTAAGAAACAGTTTCTAAAGTGCGCTTGACTTGGGTATTTTGGGTAAATCGTGCAAACAGGGCGTGTTTGTTCGAACCTCATCTTCGATATTTGATCACGACCGTTCAGAGCTCTGAGGCACTCGATGAAGCGTTCTCCCGCCAACTTAGTTTTATCCTTTAACTCTTCTGTTTGCGTATACTTAGTTCAGTCTCTTACTATTTCACTTCGTCTACATAATCTCGGCTATCAAGCGGAACAATACCGAATCCTTTATCTGGTCTGATAATGACGATGGCTTTGTTTGTTCTAAGATCTTTTAGTGAGTATTTCTCTTTCTCATTTGTTACTTGCTAATGGTCACTTCAGTTTCATCCGATGAATTTGTCTGGATAGCCGCTGTCAAATAGAATCCCTCGGATATTTATTAATTCCGCTTCTAGTATCCAAGCAGATAAACGCAACTCCGGATGTCAAACACCAGAATAAGTTTCTCCTTTGCCTGATTGGAACAAAAATATCAAAGTCTGTAAACCATTCCGTCCAAGAACTTTTTCTCCAAGCCTTCTCATTTACCGTGCCATTTAAGCTTCTCAACGACCAGAAATGAAAGATCGTCATCCTTCCCCGTCTCAATTAACTTTTATGGCTAAATATGCAACATCGAATAGATCCGGTGCTTTCAGGCTCAAATGTCTATGGTCAGCGCAAAGAAGGTTATCTATGTAGCGGTGATGTTGCTCTAAACTGTTTATTGTTTCACTTAATCCGCTGATTTCTAGTTCATCCAGGATTAATATCTGCCGGAAATGAGCCAAGTAGAGATCCTGTTGTAACACCGTCTGTTTGTAATGTGCCATTGAGCAGAGATTGCGCGTTAAGTGTGCACCTCAGTAGTAATTTCTGTCGCCAAGCCTCGTTCAATGGACGCATAAACAAAATTGGCCGTTTCCAAAAGAAGTGGATTAGTGGACCGAAATTTGATATTTAGGGTAAACATCATCTCTAACCCTTTTAATAACACTCATCAACTTCGAGCTGTCGCGCAGCGTGTACCTCGCAAATCGTTATGTGGGGGGCTGCAAAATTGCTGCCATATACATTATTCGTCGAACAGGCAACCCTGGTTTGTGAAATCGTGGTAAAGTTTGGAGGTGAGGTACAGCTGATACCATCTTTTTCACTCCCGAAAAATGTTGGAATATATGCATTCAACTCCATCAACGTAGCAGCGAGTCCTTTCTCTGCACGTCCTGTTTAGTACTTTCCCGATTTATTTTGGGCAACTTTAGATTCATCGCCCAATACTTCCATTAACTGCGAGATGTAATCGCAACGACTCGCTACAGTTATTCTATTTTCCTTATCCGATTTGTTAGGAACTATCTGCGGGTTTCTCTGCAGCTGTCTGAGTTCACCTATGTGCTTCTTGGTAGGTGGGAAATGATCTCGGATCTGGCGTCTTTGATACTGATAGATTGCTGTGACCCAAGTGTTCTTGAAACTTTCTGAGCTAATGGTTTCGGTAGAAAGTCAACGGCCTGTCTCATGAGGCTTTCACGTGGCAACTAGATCTATCTGGTTAATTTTTTTCGTCATTGACAATTTTTTTTAGCCCAAGTGGCGGTTTCAGTCAAAGTTCGACTCAATATTGCTCCAGGAAAATTGTGCAAGTATCTTTCCGGATTATCCGAAAAGCGTGTCTATGTTCTCGATATGTCTGCATTTTATTGTAGCAGAGCTTTGTCTGTTCCAGATAGAGAAGTAACCCAAGAAGGTGAAGAAATCCCTGTTCGTGTGACTTCAAAAAACGTGCATCTAATGCCACTGGAGAAGCAAGAAGAATACGCTGCACGTTTCCGCCCCAAAGGTCATTTGGTTCTTCGATTGCAATATCTCAATGAGCGAACCCGCTTTGTTCACGCCTCACCAAATACTTCAATTGCTCGATTCAAAAGGTAATTGACGTAGTCATTATCACTTCAAATGATTGAAGTACTTGTAAAACATCTACGAGAGTGCCGTCTCCCGGCACATGTCCAGGAAGCGAAAACAACGTTGACGACGTTCACTGGGGATGGTTTTGTATTGTGTGGTTTGGACTTTTGCGTACATAAGTGCCCACATTTCAGTCAAAAAGGATACGTTTGCCACCTCATTAAAATACAGAGTTGAAAAAAGGCGTGGCGAAGAATAAACATTTGAAATTCACGAGAGATTGTGTAGAAAATTAATCATGATCTGTTCTCTGTTGGCGAGAACTCGGGCTAGACAGGGGACAGTTGAGTTCCTATGAATATTTATGCGAGAACGAATGGAACGAAAAGTAGGGCGTGTCCTAGTATGAGGACGGTATTTAGAAAGGTCATTATGTAAGAGATGGGACGGATCCAAAAGAATTTTGTGCAAATTGTTCGAACTCCGATAGATGCATGTCGCGATTTCGTGCAGTTCCTTCAGTGATATATACGATACATTAATAATAATTGACAAACCACGACAAAGGGTTCTGAAGTTTTCTTTAGTAAACCAGCAAACGTGACATGGGAACAGTAGAGAAGAGCGGGGGAACAGTGATAAACAAATAAGGGGGGTCTTTTGCTTTACCTGGAAGTGCCGGAGTATTTTTATGTAAATTGATAATCTAAGGTTTTTAAACACCTGGAAATGTGAGAGAGCCATTTTAAGTTTTCACCAATAGTAATTCCTAAGTACTTGATGGAATCTACCCTATTACTGAAAGAAGGGTCAGCCAGATAGATAGACCGAGAGGAAGTAAAGAAACATTCGACACGTTTTGGCAAATAAAGATTTAAGCCAGAGGGAGGAGAAAAATCCTGAATGAGGGGCAAGTTGTTCGTAAAGATCAGGAAGTCTTAAGTTCCAGATACAGACTGGCAGAGAGTAACCTCATCCACATATTTGCATAACTGATCAGGGGAACAAGGATGTAGGTCGCTTACGTATGTTGAAAACAAATAAAAAGGAAGGACAGTTCCTTGAAGGACTCCAGATTTATTCACCAACGAGGCAGATTTTTCTTCCCAGTCTGATTTTTGTTGGTGAAGCAGTCTGATAGCCATGCCAAGGAGCGATTGGGACAGCCAAAATGTTCGTGTTTGCGAAGAAATAAAGACCGTTGAACGGCCGAATGTCAAGGAAAAATCTGAGGCGACGCATCGGGCGGATTCGGCGGATGCATCCAAGGATTCAATGTTATGGGTCAGGGAAGCCACTGGATCCAAAATGGCGGTGTTTGGTTTGTACGCAAACTGAGGGGGTCATCGGGCACATTAACAGAACTTAGACAACTCAGGGCGGCGGGTTCTGTAGGTTTAAGACCACATGATGTAAGGGCGAAGGGACAAAAACGTTTAGCTTGAATTGCTATATTTGGGGATGGGCACAATAGTGACTGGTCTCCGACACTTGGAAATGCAATGTTTGCATAAGGTTTCTGCGTGGAGTACATGGGATAACAGACTTTTAGGTGGTGTTGCCAAAATCATACCCCATCATGTGAAGAAAAGTGGCCACCACTAGAATTGCAGACGAAGAGTGACTTGGGAAGTACTCCGCGTTGTTTTTATTGCGCACACAGTCTAACAGGTGCAACACACTTCGTGTATATATATATATATATATATATATATATATATATATATATACACGATAATGTTCAAATAGCGGACTATCGGTTTGCTACGCGCATTCGCAGTCATGCTCGCTGGCCGTTTCGTGGACAACGGTGAAGTAAAGCAAACCCTCAATACCTTCAGTGAATCCAGCAGTTGTTATTACAAGAAAATGACTTATGCTTTAGAACAAAACCAAGTTAAATCAAAGCACCCGAGAATTTGGCTCGAATCTCAGCTGACCCACCAAAACGCACTGTTACTAAGACAAATTTGTTTTTATCTCTAATTACCGTATAAATGGATCTTTTTGATTTTTTACACAGGAAATATTTCGCAGAAGAACTGAACGTACAGAAGAAGAACGTGCGGCTTATATTTCAAGGTCGAGAGCTGACAGAAAGCGAAGTAGACATCCATTCCCACGGACCTGTTTCAGGTCGGGTGAGCAAGCCGAACGCCAAACGGCTCTCGGACTACAATGTGACCGACGGGTCGACAGTGCATTGTCTAGTGACGACACAAACTGCTCCTCCCCCTATGGCAAATACAACAAATACACATCCCTCGAGCCAGACTACTTCGCGACGAAACCGAACGGGTCCAGGTGATTCCATCCTAACAGATTTTGATATGGGCACACGCCTAATGGAACCGTTGTTTGCTTTCCTGTTGGCTTTCACATGGTTTTTTCGAATCGCATATCGTCAGTATTTCAATTCAGTTTCCACTTTCGCGCTAGTCGCATTGTCGGTGTTTTTCGTGGGCTCTGTGTTTGCAGTAAATTTTGTCAATGCATTCACCGCACTTGGACGGTTTACCTCTTGGAGTCTGGGTGGACGGCGTCAACGCGTGGTTACTGTGACAATGATTGCACGTCGAGTTGGATTAAATTCCTCCACTGATCAAGAGGGTACGTCACCTGAATCCTCCTCAACAGGAGGTACGGCAGATGCTGAGGTCAATCCTAACGATGACAGTCAGGCGCCGGCTACTTCGCCTGAATCGGATTAAACATATTTTAGAACGGTATTTTTCTATCCAACGTAGGAGGAAACCTATTCCAACGATATAGACCGATGCTTTTGATGCTGTGATCTGTTCACTCCTTTGTTCATCTGTTCCGTATTCCAAAAACACCGATTAATGTATATTTACGTGGATTTGTTCGTCTGCGCATGTCATTATGGTTTCATAAAGACTTAAGAAAGAAAACAGAGTGAGTGGCATCTCATACGTATGTTGGGAAGATGCAAGACAACGGGAAAGCTAATTTTCAAGGGTTTGTGAGTTGGACGGCCACGGCACATGCTCGATTGGCAACAGTGTCAAAAAGGAAGACGCTCATTGTCAGAACCGTTGTCAGGAAGCAGGAGGGAACTTAGTTCAGTGGTATAATTGAAAATGAATGTTTGGATAGGTTTTTACGCGACCGTGGTGGCACACGTCCAACATTGCCTCACAGAAAGGAGGCATGTTGCAAGGTACCAAAATTTTCCTCATTCTTGTCGACTTCATGGGTAGGGCTATTTGACCTTATCCAGGTAACAAGAAAGTTCTAACTGGAGAACATGTCTCAAAAATCGTTAAATTTTGGGGAAATATCACATTGCGAATTGATGTTAAATTCGTCATCAGTATCTCCTGTTTGCATGTGATTAGTTCATACGATCCGATAAGTGATACTTTCAAATTCTAGATGCACAATAAAGGACTGAGCAAACCTATTTTTTAACTTCCATAGCGTCTCACAATAGAGGATTACAGATTTCTTTCTAAACTGGTCATCGGAGAAGTTTTATCCTTAGCCTTTTGTGGGTGTATAGGTAACTCCATTATGATAGTTATTGGTGTTGGGTCATTCCATGCACCGCTCCAACTGAAGTTTGTAAACCAAAACAACGTGATGAAATTTCACAGCCGGCGAAGTCAAAGAATGTCTTAATCTATTCTGGCAATTATTGCGCTGTAGCCCGGACTGTACAATTTCGATGTCGCTGTGGAACGTTTCGGTAAGTAGATGCAGACTCTGCTAGACCTGCCTAAGATGAACAGGCTTCTTTCGAGTTTTGTGTACCGAATCCTTCTTCGGCCTATTTCGGCTGTGAATAACATTAAGTTTCAATCTTTTCCAGACAAATGCTTTTTTCGCAGTGTAAACAACGGATACTTTTGGTGCAGTGACACACATTGAGACGACGAACCTAAACAACGAACAGGAGTATAGATTTCTAAATGACTACAAACGCCAGCTCTTCTGACGGCTAACATAATCATATTATGAAAGTGAAAACAGATTGACTCAGTACTGTACCACAGAATTAGCACCTTTATAGATCTTACAATTGTTTGCGCGCGGTGTACGGGGTCGATGTAACTATGCTTGACTGACTGTCCATGGGACTGAACCTTTCACGCAGACTCCAGGTCATCCGATCAGATTTACACTCGGGGAGCACAAGATTCGAGTTTCGCTCTCATTAGAGCTCAGCATCCCGGGATTTGAATCCGGGGCTTCAAGCTGGAGGACATTTAGTGGGACACTGCATATCAGGTAACAGTCAAAAAGCATGTAAGTTTATAAGCAACATCGGTGGGTGGGGAACAATAATGTAATGAAAATGGATAGCCTAATCTGGGCAACCAGCAGACTTGGCCGGTGGGCTAAATACTTCAAGAATCGGTTTAGTCGGCCGCGCGTTGATGTAGTCATTGCGACATCAGTAGCTGCGAATCCCTTAGATCCCGCTACGGAATTTGAAGTACAGTTTAACTCTCGAGTATTGAAGCGGGGGAAAACGGTTGGTCCCTAATAACTCCTCTCTGCTCTTTTCAATTTGGATGAAAAGGGACTGGTAGTACTACTCACTTTCCTCCATGAAATTTGGAAAGTATATTCCGGAATCGAGTCACTGGATATACCCATCCTCAAGAAGGGACTACATAATGATTGCAGTAATCATCATGGGATCACTTTAATTCTGATAGTGATTAAGATCATAACCTCGACAACGTTTCGCCTTTAGACACGGAGTCGCCAGACTAACGTCCGCGAACAGCATCGAAAACTACTCAAAAGGCGCCACATGCTGCCACCTGACAGTCGTAGTTTTTTCTTGACTTGAGAGGGACCTTCGACTCAATAGACCGAAGTGGTCTTCACCGGAAGGGTATGCCAGAGAAGTTTGCGCACCTCCTGCTAACATTATGCTCGCATACCTATGATGAACTACAAAGTTTATTTGGAACGACGAGTGGTGTTCGACAGGGATGCTTCTTATTTGACTTCGTCATGGACAAGGTAATGGAGGATGCTTTAGGCCCTCACGATGTAGATGTAGAACTGGCAAGTGATAGTTGCGCGGACAATCTTGAGTGCTTGCTCGAATCTACGGGACATGCATTAGCCGGATTCCCGAGGGTTTCAGCTCCATTCGGCGTGTTTTGTATCTTTCCAAGGTATAAAGTGCTGTTGCACGACTGGACATCGGTTGCTCCAAGTTCCATATTCGATGGGGAGGATCTAACCACTGTAGACCGTTCCACTTGCCTCGGCAACCGCGTGACGAAGGATGATAGCACGATAGTAAAAGTAAACACGCGTACATTCAAGGCTCGAATGACACGCTGAACTGAATTACTTGCCGTGATATCTCGGTAAAATTGAAAGGCTGCGTACTGCGCCGCAATGCACTTCTGTTGTACGGTTGCGACACATGAAATCTGCGCGCTGCAAATGTTCGTCGCTTGGACGTTTTTGATCATCGATGTTTGCATAGTGTCGGGACCATGTGAGCAGTATAGTTTAAGAATCGAATATCGATAATCGGATCAAAAAATATTTTTTTAAACATATCAAGCTTAATGGGTTCCTTTAGTTGGGTCACGTGCTGTGTATGGCGAACACCCGTCCACGGTGCCGTGCAGCGTAGAATGAGAAAATCTACATCGAACTTAGGCAAAGTAGGTGTCTCACATTTTTGTACAGTCCAAAAGACCCGTCAACCATCAACGTAAAGATGCACAGGGAAATGTCAGCGAACCTTGAGCGGTGACGACCGTGCTGTCACTTCCTGTCAAATTAGAATGATTGCAAAAGATCCACTCGAATAGTTTGACTATCTTTCAACGTATAGCGTAGTGGAAAACGCAGCGATTGATTAGCCTTGTCCTGCTGTCCAACGCTGAACGATGAGGATGCATGCAGGAAATAGACAATAAACTGAGTTACCGTGGTCTTTACTCTCAACCTTGTGACTGCCATATTCTTCTAAGTCTTTAAAAAAGTCCGTTTGTTAGTTTTATTACCTAGACAGTATCAGAGTGCCCTACGTTCAAGATTGGCGAGAATAAAAACACGATGGAATCTTGTAATATTTGGCTCCTTTCTGATCCGGTGCTCAGATGAAAGATGTATTTCCAGTTCGCTGCCTGTGGATCGCAACGTTGAATTAACTCGCTCGCACGAGACGCGGTTCAGGCACAGATCGAGCGACTCGTCTCAACTAGGTCATCCTTCTTCCCGTCGATCTCTAAATGAACCATGAATTACAATCTTCATTTTAAATGTTTATGAGCGTCGAGTGATAATATCATAACGCTTCTGCAAAGTAATGAGTAGTTCTGCCTTCACAGTAGAATAGTTACGTATCGACCAGAGAATTGTCAATGACAAACTTCTATGAGTTCCTATTTTCAGTCATTCAAAAATAATATGATCCATGTTGGTTTCAAAACCTTGTGAAGTTCCACAAGCGAGCATGTGACTCCATAACATCCTCATAACAAAAGGGTTTCAAGTTCCGAAACGCAACTACGACGGGTTAAGGGGGAGAGGGTGATTCTGCCAACAGAACACTGATCAAGTGTAGAAAAACCTGGAGATAAATGTGTGAAGCAGAGATATATTACGCAAATTTATAAAGAGAATTGATTGTGAGGCAATGGAGTGGAAGGCATGATCAAGCCAAAGCAAGAAGCTGATCGTCACAAAAGCATTCCATAAAGAGATCTTAATTATTGAACCAGAATGCATTGGAAGAGCCGCCTGGTGGCTGTGCTGTTTTCACTGAAGTATGGATTTGTCTCTGTCCCGGTGGGAGGGCCACTGCGAAAAAGAAGATAAGTTCTGTGTTGATCAATAGGGCAGGTTTAAGTCATTTGATAAACTAAAAAGCACTATCGTCCTAAATGAGCAGATCACATTTGCTACTGTACAAGAAGAGATCGGGAGCCTGGTCTCTTGGATCATAGTCGCCATCTTGGTTTTGAAGCTAACAACCGCGGGTGACAATTGAGCGAATTATGACCAGTGGATGAAGCAAAATCGGTTCTTTTCAATTCAGACAAACTAAAATGTCCAGGTAATAAAATGACTTTGGGAAACGGTTCTCAAATGTGAAGTGAATCAAGGTACCGCTATCACGATGCAGGCACGTTTCGGATGATCCTCGCACCTTCAAAGTGTAAAATGCTGTTCCACGATTGAATTGGTTCGAGATCGAACTCTATTTCTGAGGGGGAGAATTGAATGAGCCAGAAAGATATAACAGACTGGAAAGCTGTATCACACCCGATCGTGCGTCAGACTAAGGTGCCTGTTCATATGCATAAGACTCGATCGGCGATCACCGGTCTGAGGCATCTGTGGCGTCAGCATGACATCTGGTTATCGACCCAATGTACACAGCGGCAGTAGAGTCGGTACTATTTCACGACTCTGAAACCCGGCCATTCGGAGCGGATGTGCGGAGAATTTCAGTATTTGAACAGTTATTTTCGCAATGGCGACAGAATGTGGTAAAAGAATTTTGTGAGTAACCCAGAAGTTAAGCGTAAGGTACTGAGCTGTAGGATCCAGTCCTCAGAACAAGCACTGGATAGGTTGAAGCGGTTAGAACGTTTTCTGCATGTCCACAGGACGACCACTTCGTTGTGCGCTATTCTGCAGGTGATGGTTGGAAGACAGGCCGAAGTGGCTAGTGGATGACATGGGAAAAAGGTATGAAAACTTAAACCAGTGGACTGGTTCGTACAAGCCCAGTTAGCCTACGAGTTCAGGTCCATGGGATGATTATAGACAACCGGTGATATGACTGAGCGTTGCAGTCAGTGATGCACTTGCATCTGAAATCTCTTCTATATAGTTCTTCGGCTTATTGTCTTGCAGCCTATCTCTTACTATTTCTCGGCCCATTTTGAGTGGGTGGTACTTTGAGGTACCGACAGAAACTAGAAGTTGTTGATACAGGGTAAATGGCTGTAAAAACTAAAGCCGGAATTTACTAAGTCTTTATGTGCTCTTCATAAGTTTACTTACGATTCACTGAAGTTAGAAAACCCAGAGCCGCGCCTGTTATATTTCGTAACGGAAAAGAACCAGGTTACTACTGTTGTCTTTCTAACTGTTCCAAAGGATCATAAAGTGGGAAAAACACCGTTGTTTCTATTTAGGTAACCAGATAAAAAAACAATCGATCTATTTGACCCATCTCGCTGTCCCATGATGGTCGAATATAATCCATCTATTCGGCAACTTGTAGCACTAAATCTAGTAGACTGTTCGTGAGTTTCTATCTGGTTGACAGTAGAGTGGCAGCAGAGATGCTACTTCAAAATAGAAACAAGAATCAGTTAAAAGCTGAATGGTCATACGAATACTTACCTTTTGGTATATTGTCATAATACTCCTTGCGAAAATAATGATGTTCCTTCGATTCTTCGTGTGTTCTGTTTGAATCACATCCGGCTACATGCCCAGTATATGGATCGCGTATAACCTTCTCCATCTCCGTTTCGCGATACTGATCAACAGCTTCTACTCGACTAAATGCCATTTGTCCGAAAGGTTTCGTGCGTAAAAGCTTCCCATGTACAGACTCATCAACAAGTTTACCATTTAGTGCTAAAACTTTGCCGCGGAGAAGCACAACTTCTGGTCTTGACCGAGGCGACAGTCCGGAAAATACATTATAAACACCGTTTGGTAACAACTGAGTCCAAAAATCAGTGTCCAGAGCATCGGGCTTGCTCCAAACTACAATATCTGCATCACTACCAACTGCTATTCGCCCCTTTTGTGGATAGAGGTTAGCAAGCCGTGCGGGACCTGTGCTCACTACACGGACAAAAGAGCAAAGATCAAGTCCTCCATTGTTGTCCACAGCGCAGTCCCAGAGCGCTATAAGCCGGCAACCAAGCGCGGCAATGGACTTTGGGATCCTAGCGCTCCGTTTAAGACCAAAACTTGCCTTCACCCCAAGGCTTACAGCACGATGTCCAGAGCCGACACTCAAAATATCACCAGAATTCAAATGAACAATTAGTTTTTCGCTTAGGTGAATGCTTGGCCTTATGGGTGGGTCACTAACATAACCCGCGGCGGTGGCCCAATCTTTCGAAAAGACTAGATCTAGTTCTCCCGGTTGGCCTCCTAGACGGTTCAGAGCCGCTATGGGGGCTGCAATCGCAGACACTGTAGTTTGTCCGAAAAGCAAACCTCGACATTCACGACGCCGTTCACAAAAACATCGAAGAGCCAGGTCACTATGAATTCGTGAGATCAAGAGGGGACATATTGACTCCGATTCAAACGCGTGCAATGCAGCTTTGCGAATAGTGTCCGCTTCTGCTCTTTGTGGTTGCGATAGCTGACTTAATTCTGGGCCTAGTTCCGGACAGTTCCTCAGCAGTTCAGACGAAACTCCTTGAAGCAGTTGTGGCGACGTGACAGCAAAAACTACTGGCAACGCTCCCAAAATGCGACACCTTCGCAAAGCTCTGTGAAATTCCTCTTCGCTTAGGGCATCGCAGACGTCTTCATCCATTTTGTCGGAAGCACACAACTGTAGGGAGAAGAAACACATTCCTTTATCCCTAACTAGATGCTCCATATCGGTGGCGATGTGATCAGTGAAGCGACGAACTTGCATGCATGCAGCATAGTCACAGAACATCCGACCGTCGGCAGATTTGACAAAGTAATCGAACGACTCGCATAAAGTTTTGCCATTTGAATCTTCTACGGTATTAACTATGATTGTGTAAAAGAAAAAAGAGAAGTCAAATTGCACAGCAGTTTGCTGAAGTTTTGAATAGAAACGATCAAGAGAAACCAGTCGGACGAATTGTTGAAAAATATCAAGATATACTGCGCAAACATACCACCTCGGGATTAAGTGAAAACAAGGCAGTTGTGATAGAACTGCATGAACAAGCAGTAATCAGAGAACCAGTTCAGAACCTCCTCCAGAAATTCGAAGTAAATGGCGTAAAAAAAACCCAGATGAACGGGAATGTTAGACTAGTAGACATCTAGTAAGATTTCAGTCTCGTGTTGGGCACCAATTGTGATCGAAATCAAGTGTAACAAATCCCAGTCAAACATACTACAGAATTGCAAGACAGTCTTCAGCGTGTGAGAAACCACACGAAATGGTTAGAGAGCGTCCCGTTTATTTTGTGATTCGACGGAAAAAAACTGATCAGACTCACCACAGAAAATGCTAAATGAAATTGCAGAAACCAAAATGTGTATTTAGAGTCATAAAAATAAATGTTAGATTGCACAGAAGAAATATACGTCAATTTAAAATCTCGCTTTAGGAAATGGGCAATGACAGATTTCGGGAGTTTCGACTATTACCAGCCAGATTTAACAGAAAATTTCGCTTAGCATGGTAAATTTAAAAATATCTAGGATGATTCACCTTAGGCCAAAATAACTGCGCATATTATTTTGTCAAAATGTGGACAAAATATTCCAGTGTTAGATCACCCAGAAAGCTAAAAAGACAAGCGAGGAGGGAGAATTGTGGTATACCACTGTTTAGAGGCCGGCTTTTTGAACTGCTTTGGATACCATGCGCAGAGATGATGCTACTAATCTACAGTCAATGCAACCCAAGAGGACAGACAAGTTTTTTGGGCACAAGTCATAAGTTTGAGAAAGCGTACGACGATTCTCAGTACATGCTACCGGCCCGTTTCCAATTTGCAACTAGGAAAGGAACCGACATTTTGGTGGTTATTCGTGAATAAAGTGTAGCCATATTCACGGAATAAGCGGCCACGGACAACCAGCAGCAGTGTCGAGAACATGGTAAGTCTTCACCTCGGAGGTATTTTCTGTAAAATGGCACAAAAGTCCGTTGGTAGTACGGTGACGCGGTGACTGTGGTTCGCTATTCAGAAGGATAAGTCTCATGTTTCTGTGAGAAATTGCCCACTGGACTACAACCTTAAAGCGCCCGTTAAGAAGTCTCATTAGTGCTGGTGCGAATTGCTGGCCCAATTGCTACAGTATTTCTGGATGAATTCTGTCCGGTCCGGGGTATTTGTACGGGACCAATGAAGGGGGTGCATTCCCAGCCAGCAATGCTCCAAAGTGCTAGGTCCGTGGGTGGGTCATGACACGGTTGCAGCTTATCGAAAGGTGGTGGCCCAAACAAGCTAACGGGAACTACATACTTCCATTTGTCTGCGCTTTAATTGATGGACGTTCGGTGAGGAGTTGGTACAAGCACTGATTCTCTCACTAAAAAATGGGATTAATGGGGATCGTCATTACCGGCTTTCACTGCACCATGGAATTAGAAGACTGCGGAAATAATTCGCCCGGTCGAAACCAGCCTTAGTTTGGAGGCGCGCCTAAACTTAACCATGCGCACGGTTGTTTCTTAACCTGGGACGCAACGATGATCACAAGACTGTCGCACGAATGACCATGATGCGAAAAAATTTTTAACTACTGTGACGTGTACTACTAACGCAAACTGTGTTTTTAGTAGTCAGGAAAGAAATGTCGCATTACTTCGCAACTAATCACGATAAGTGTGAAAGCATTTTCGACCTTTTATGCAGTGTCACGCCGTTCTGCGCCACAATTAACCTGCCGCTGAATTCTATCCCGTACTACTACATCACTGGACATAATGTCAAGGTAACAACCTTTACAGAAATCTAGGACAGGTTTGTATCACTTAGCCACATTAAATGTGCAGGGTTTTATGAGAAAACAGTATTTTAAAAGACCTTATAACTTTTAGTAATGTGTCACGTTGACCATTTATGTGATTACAAAGGCACTTTTGGAAAACAATTGCATAATGTACGTTTATATATATATATATATACCAATAACAAATTTCATTCAAGTTTAATATACCAATTCGTTCTTGAAGAAACAGGAAGGCATAAAAACGTTTTTTTTCCTGGACCTATTAGTTAATCTTAAAATGGCTTGGCAACCTGAGCAATTGACACCAACAGAGTGCAATAAAATATACGAATA
>LUCM01010826.1:149679-211607 GCA_008360955.1 Fasciolopsis buskii | reverse complement strand
TAATTTACTTTTTCCAAATTTACTTTCATCCTCACATTTTTGACTGAATTGCGGCGTTACTAATTGTACACAAAAGACCATGCAATACGATATAATGATATATGATGATACGACACGCGGTTTACCAGCAAACAGATGAAAAGGTGAAAGCAATTTATGCTATTGCTCACACTGATTTGCAAATACCTGATTGAGTTAGCTCTATGAATAGCTGTTAGTAACGATCCTTATGATGCCGGAGTCTGAAAGGGGCAAAATTGATCTGCAAACGTATGGGCCAGTTCGACCTAATGTCAGAGTTAGCGAAGAAGATTCCACTAGTTGAGAAGCTTCCAAATCTGCTAAAATCAACGTCGTCACGGATGGAGTAACCCAAGACGCCGTCACTTAAATAAACTAGAACTTGAGCCAGAGAAGGCTGCGTCACACCGCTAATATGGAGAAAAACGTGTATGGGGATAGAAGGATACCCTGCAGTGATCCGAGCTTTCTGATTGGGGGCCTGGGGGATATTTCGCCCATTACAATACACTGTAATTTAGTCTGTCATCTACATGAGCAACAGTTACGACGTGCAAATAATCGAAATTGATATGACAACGGACATCGGGAACTGAGTCGAAAGAAGATGGAGCAATTAAACGGAATGTGTAAATAATTTTACACTGCCATGTGCAGACTTGCTAATTTGACGAGTTGGCAAGTTCGCTACATTCAACAAGCACTTATCAAGTCTGTAAATGGATTTCTAAGGGTCATGAGGCAAGTGCTTGTTTGTAGCCATGTGAAGGCAACATTATCAGCCACTTTCGGCACAATGGACTTAAGGGCTATTGGACAAAACCTTTTTGTTAACCCTTTTTCTTATTGTCATTCGGAATAGAAAAGGATTGGGGTTGACATAGCAAGTCAGTGACTGGTTCCTGATGGACTTCATCACTTCTGGTCGATAATCCCTACTCGATCAGAATGAAACTCTGCTTGTGGATATAGGGACGTAGTCGTAAATATGGCTACAAAGAGATTTTAGGCATTTTCTGGGAAAATGTGCAGCTACTGGTTGTGAAGCCTTGCCCAGCTAACATGCTGTCACGACGTCTGGTCTCAGATTTAACCAGACTGGATTAATAATTTGCGTTATCATTATTGTGGGCGTCATACACAAAGTGACACCAAACAGGAAAGTGCTCAATGAATTCGGGAGGCAATCTAAACTGGTTAGCATGATTGAATGTTGAAGAATAGAAAGAAGGAAATAAATAAACAGCCGTGCTAAATGCCAAATGCTTGTTTCAGAAGAGTATTTTCACTGGGTGAGAAATTACAATCGGGAAATATCTTTGCTGTGAATGCATGTATGTCTTGGGGGAAGAAAAGCGAATAAACGTTTGGTTCTTCAGCAGGAAAAAACACCAATCACTCGTGGAGACGAGGAATTTGAGTGAGCGCAGGACAGATTAGGATGCTTGATATTAACTCTGTTTCGAACTTAGTTTGATCTTGTGACTGATAAAGATCAGTAAACTGAAGCATCATCAGATAGGTGATGGCAAGACAAATACCATTAATTATCACTGAGAAGTTTCAATTCATTAGGCGAACAAGGGATGGTATGCACAAGTTGAAAGAAAATTACTTTCGAGTGTAAACCTTCGGTGGTGAAATGTACCAATTTAGTCTCATTGTGCTAGTATGTCCAGAACATCTAGTGTTGGACGAGCAGCCTAAGCCGTCAAAAAACTTGGAGAAATATGCGAAAATAACCAAAACTCCCGCTACAAGATGTGCTGATAAAATTACCTATGTTGTTTCAGTACTCCCTTCTGGACACTTCCCTATCCTACCAGGAGCAGTTTAGTACTTTACGCTACATGAGAGGTTTGCCCCCTTTGTGGTTTAACGAAAATTCCTGAACACGAACCATGACGGTGATACAGTGCACTAGTAACCCGAGGAAATGCGTTAGTTACATCCTCCTCGAACATGGTAACCGAAGCCGGTGTCTATCGAAGAAGCAGGTGGAGATCAACGAAGAACACTCTTCCAGCTGACAATTCTCCGTTTTTTAGTGCAAATAAGTCTGTGTTTGCAGAGATATACGATCTGATGTCGGCAGATATGCTGTACTTCGGTTATTCAGATGGGAGTGACTATCCAAATTCCAATGAAGCAGTCAATAATTAGTTCTGTGGCCGAAAAATTTGCAACCTCAATCCCGTCTTCAGCGCCATGTCATTAGCCTCGTCCCAATAGTGTTTGGTACACCAAGTGTTAAACAAGTTTATGAGTTTCAAATTACTATCGTGTTTTGATGAATTGAGCAAACTACGGAATTGTATTTTTAACGTGCACACAATTGTGAACTCATCACTGACAGACTGGGCAATTTTGAGTTTTGGTTCACCTCTCCTTTACCCTAGAAACGAAATAGTTTTTCTTACAACGTGCCACCTTGCTGGTTTTTGAGTCCTTATTATTTGTGGGAAAATCAATATCAGTTGAAAGATGCGGCTAACAACTGCTTTCGAAACCAGGATGACCTATCAATTGATGTTCTCTTTGGAGACTCAAAGCAATAGTTAACGTTTCATTCCTGCAACTGATTTATATCGTGTTTACTGAAATCGCTATTTGAAAGAAACCGCGTATTGACTCAAATAAATTTGCAAACACAACATGGCGAATGAACCCTTGGATACATTTTCCGAAAAGTATCAGATATTTGTATTTGTACGAATAAAGTAATTTTATAGTGACGGACATCTTACAATAACTGCGATAACTCAAAATCCATCACTTATTTGGGGAAAGATTAGACTGATTTGGGAGTAATTTTCCAAAATAGGATTTTCACAACGAAATTAACTGGAACTGTGACATTCTGTGATTTCCGGCCGCACATGTTTGTTACTAGGCTGCGAAGGGAAAAACTGGCAAGTTTGAATTCGTGAATTGGTTTTGATAACGCGTTGGGAATAAGGAGTCTATGCAAGCTGTTGTGGTTTGTTTATTGATTTATTTATCGCTCCGAATGACGTTTGAACTGGGGAAGTATTAGGCATGTCTGATCAAAGCGTTGTCCCCATTTGTACTCATTAATGTGTTGTTTTGGGAGCTCCGGAGAAATTATCTTACACCCGGAGATATATGAGAATAGTTGAAAAATAGTCAGTCAATCGACGCCAAAATTAACGATTTCATCAACAAACGAAGCCAGAAATTATTCGGCGTTTGAGACCAGCAAAAAGAAGTTCTCAGCTTAAATGGCTTTCGATCACGGAGTACATTGTGTTTGTCGTCCGTAATCCAAGCCAGTGCATTTCGTTTCACACTTCATAGTTATTCCGCTCTGTTGCACAAGCGTCTAATCTCTTGCGAAGTGGCATAATGCTTGCACTAAATGTAATTCTATCACACTTTTTCCGATCGGTTTCGCATTATTCATTCAGGTGGACGCCAAGGATAATACAGAGTGAACTTTTGTCGGATTATTAAATTTATCCATTCTTAACTCCCCGTTTTTCCCGTGAGGTTGTCATAGAGATTCTGATCAGTCTCCGAGTTCCTTTGGTGCAGGCCGAACACTCGGTTTTGTCGTATCGAGCTAAACCAAAACTTTAAGATTTGTGCGTTTTAGTTGAAGCATAAATGAGGACACAAATATATTGCATTACTGTCCACCCTCTCATCAATGCATCGGAAGATTCTGCATTGATCTGAGCACATGAGCATCTGTGAGCAAAACATGTGCACAGAGTTTCCACTCGGTTAGCAGAGCGATTCACAAGAACTGCGAAACACAAAGGCGTTAGACGCAAAATTCACACCGATCAAACGGACTGTGAAACCGGGATAATTGAATCACGCATTGTCGGATTGGGATAACAACTAATTTTCGTGACTGAATTGCAAGGAATTTATCAGCCTAAATCTATAAAATCGAATTTCTCGGCTAATGGATTTTCAATTTGCATGAATTCCGTAGCATATAGCATAATGACTGGAATCTGAAATAGACGAAATTAGCAAGTGCCTACTTACCGTTTACTTACTTTTTCAAAAGCAGTTGTTAGCCTTTCGTTACATTGCTCTCAGTTCCATCCAGGAGGCAATGAGAAGTGGATATGAACGTTATAATACAATCAAGGGCTACCTAACTTTTGTTCTGCCCATAGTTAGTAGCACACATGAATGCCAGTGATAGTTTCAGTTATGCATTGTTCGATCAGCACAAATCTGCCCGAAATAGGGGCAACGGGATAAGCGCACTGTTGGCACGTCCACTAAAGGCTGTCACGAGAGAAGAAAGCTATCAGATCTCGTCACAGCAAGCCTGAAAAATCTGTAGCGGCTAGTCACGGAATAATGTATAGTGCCCAATGCTTGAGGATTTCCGCATGCCTGAGAGTACTAAACCCAATGTCCGTGGTTAGGTGATCCAAACTTGGCAAAGCTAACATTCAGAGTTCTATGAAACGTGAACCGTAACGCGTCTGCAATTTATAATTAGCTAGTACTAGATGCCTCGGGGAAATCGAGGTCGATTTAAGCTCATAGCAACCGGTGGAGATTTTTGTATTGTGTCACACTCGCGGTATAAAGAACAAAGATTTATATAGTTTCCAAATGAACACCAAGTCCAAATTTAAAAACCAATTTTCAAATGTTTGTGACATTTACTCGCCGTGAAAAGAAAACGATACAGTTTTTTAAACTACTATTTGATTGCAAAACTTGCCTTGAAAAAGACTACCCACGGTAGTCGAAACGTTGGCACATTAAATCTACCAACAACGATGCGTTTTATAACATTATATCACTCACAATTAAAATCAATACAAGGTGCATCGATTTTTCGATACACTCCCCACGTCATTCGGTCATAGTATAACACCACATAAAACTCCCTGGTTTCACAGTGTGATTGGCTATTTTGATTTCATCGGAATAGACATATCAAAATGGGGTAGTGCTCGGAATTTTTTAAGATTAAAATAACTTCTATTTTTGATTAGGATTTCTTGTGTCACGAAATTCTCGACGCAACTTGGAAATTGGGATTCAATGATGTGTTACAGTGGCCCGATTTTGGCTAGTGCTGCTAACTTTCAAATTCTTTGCACACACGTGGACACTGCTTCCTAATTCGTAACATCGTTACACTCAATTCGATAATACCTTTTGTTTGACATACATCCAAAACGCTTTCTTACTTCCTCGTCACCTGGTCTGATTTGTTTGTCAGATAGTCACACTGAAGGACTTGGGTCTATTTACTGGAATCAGTTAAGACTTCATTCCAAGCGAAGGCAAACGCCGCAAGAGGCATTGAGCAGAAAGTTTTGGCTGAAGCCACACCTCCTGTATCAGTGCACGGAAAGCACAAAAATTAGCTGATCCTAATCCTTTGCTGATTTGCACAAACAGCTCTGAACTGTCTGATTTTATGGCTGGCTGTGAACTGCTCAGTTGCCAACGCATATAAATGTTAATGTACGGGTTGCGGTTCATTTGAGTGCTGGCCTTTCATCGAGCCCAAACAGTATTGCCAGTTTGGTCGAGGTGCATAGCCAAGATGGTTGGAAATGTGATGCAATTTTCACGTTCAATGAGGATAAAATGTTTTAAGAAACTGCCCATTATTGAAAGCCAAACGCAATCGTAGTCAGAACAAAATAACCCAGTCGTACTTAGTGAAACAGGCTAGAAAGGCGAATTCACGCGAGGGTCACCCAAATGGTAACTCATTTGGGTCGGCTGAAACTGAACTGGTCAGTGTTAACTTTTGTTCGGTTTTGTGTTTGCTTTGCATGCTTTGGCGTGCGCGGCAAATGTGTCTGTGTCAAGCAAGTCGGTTCTAGCTCAGCTGAATGTGTATATGTTTGCACAAAGAACCTGCCAAACTTGCACAAGATCCCTTGTCTCTTTTTACAGCTGTGAATTAACATAATAGCCGTGAATTGTTCACTTCTGCATTTGCAATCCAAAATATGTTGTTCCTAGGAAAGTGATCAGCAACTCACAGCTTCCGAGATGTGCAATTGGCATTTGAGGATGTTAAAACGCCAAAACCCTATTCTGTGCAAGATAAACTTTCGTTTAATCAAGGTGGTAGGTAAAGTCGAATGCAGTTTGTATTGAACGGACGCATTTGCTTAGTCCCAGTCTCATTACCGTCTGAGAATATCATCAATTGAATCATGCAAACTCATTCATCTAGCTACCTGAACACTGACAATTTGTGAATTCATCATTTTATGTGTATTTCTTTTCATATGCATCTGTCAAATGCGTTCATCAGGTATGTATATGAGAGTGATAGCTGACTTGTGAAACTGATATCTCCAATAGAGTCTACACTACTTTTCTCCAACTGTTTGTCTATTATGGGCTATAAAACCTAGGTCCATGTTTTCTAGCTCGAAGGAAATGGATTCATATTTGTTCGCTCCCACTGTGTAGTTCAGCTATGAAAAGCAAAGAACAAATATAGTTTGAATGATGCTGCTATTTCATTTATCGAAACCAAAGATAAACTCGTCTGAATGAAATCGTGTGGAAGGTAATCGTGACCGATACGTTCAAACATGTGCGTGAGTAAAATGAGGTCGTGAAAGTTCGGTAGGGTGGCATAAAACTAAGGCGCATGGTTATAAAATTCGAACTGCGCCTACGGATATGAAAATGAACAAAGTATGAATTCTTATTTAACCACTGTGATTTCCGCCCATTGCAAATGGGTTGAGAAATTATTATTTCTCCTGAACCACAGATCCTCAAATTGGTGGATGATCCTTCGTCTGGCCCGGATTTCTCTGTCACTTCTAAATTTCAGGATGTGAGTAACATCTGATTTCGCAAACTGCCCTCATTCTACTTTAGTCATTGTCCTGCTGTGAAAAGTGCACATTAGGTTTTTTTATTCACTTACGACAGCTGGCCGGAAACTGGTGGTGGTGTTAGTTGTGAGATGCCCGGTACTTGGTCTGGCGAAAGCAGTAAGTAGTCTTGAGGAGAGCATAAATTTGATGGATGGTTTGGACATGGAAAAAAAACTGTAACGAGGCGGCAGCGTGATTGCAACAAAGGGTAAATGCGACGTGGAAAGTTCAAAGAAGCATAGAAGAAATAGGTTTACAGAAACAAATGCAAGGATATTTTTGCGGGTCAGAATTAGCATCCTTGTTTTGTTCATGTTATATTCAACCTTTCCGAAATACTTTATGCTGACAATAAGTCTGCAGTCCAGCATACCAATTCTGTCCTGGAATACTAAAATTATATCCAGTAATCGGATTTACACGAATCCTCAAATGTCCTGTCATGTTTTAAGAGGTTTCTGAATGATTTAACCTTTCTGGCACAACGAGAACTCAAATCCTCATTCGGAATTCGACACCCGCAGTATCTATTTACCCGGGATTCGTTTTGACCCAATGAGGTATGAAAGAAACGCCTTTTAAACCCTGGTTGTTCAATGAAATCAGACATGAACTAATTAGAGTTTTCCGAATGAAATGAATTTGAATGTTACTTTCCGAATGAATGTAGGGGACTGGTCAGTTATGACAACTTCGCTCAGCCTGGATTTCCCGAAGGACTACTAATTTCCAAGCGGGGTAGAGGCAAAATGCAAAGTTAAAATAAACCTTAAATTTGACGTGTTAGAGTCATTCCTATGCATTTTACGCAATCCACGGCATAGACCGCGACAGGTAAATTTCGAAATTCCCTTCGTGAGGGAATCGTGTTTGTTAAATGAAATGCTGGGTGTTTCACAAGATCTTACAGCGTGATTTGACCCGACTAATATTCACGGTTCATGAGGACCTGTTATAAATCGTGTTTTGAAATTGATGTGCTAAACAGTCAAATGAAACGATGCAGACAAACCTGTTTTCGGATTTCCTTAATTTTGCGTTGATAGTTTGTTCATTCATTAACTCTCTTGCTGAATGACTCTCATCCGGGCTGAAAAGCTCCGTCATAGCTACTAATTTAAATGTGGGACAGAACAATGTTATACTTAAATATTGCTCAGTCTGCATTACATTGATGCACATAGCTTAGGATGCAAAAAGGCAAGCTGGTTTTGGTCTAACCTCAGGAGTACGCAGCTGCGAACTTTCTGGTCAATAAGCCGAAATGAGCAATCGAAGCGATTCACGCATCAAACAAAGTAGTGGATCATGTTCAGGGTCAACCTATCAGCTGAACAAACAAAGCTGCATATTCGGCCAATCAATAATCACAACAGAGTACGAAGCTGGTAAAAATGAATACCTCGTCTTGAAGCTGAATTTCCCTATGTAAGTATAAAGCAGTTCGAGTCAACATTCTACTGTGAGGGCGGCTCAAAACAGGAGCTTATTCTTTCCCACCCAAACAGCTTTTTTGGTCAGTTCGAGAAAAATATGAAACTAATCTGGTATCATTTCCTTAATGAGCATTGCGATGATCTCTGATTACGAATCCCAGATTAGTGGACTGTTTGCTTTCATGTTCCGCCTTTCTGATTAAAACAACGGTTTTTATTCCGTTAAATGTTCAACTGACTTTTGCCATAAAACGGAAGAAACGATGAAAAGATATGTTCTATCGCCAGCTTTACTGTATATAACATCTGCACGGAGATTGCACTTATTGCACTTGGTATCATTAGAAAAACCTGGAAGCACGCAAGCACCGCAAAAGCAAATAGGTTCCACATGAGAACTAATATAAAATTTGGAGTTATCATGCTCTCGTTTCGGTGGTTTTGTTATGGCATTTTCTAATCAATTTGTTTTGGCTGTACAAGACTCTGACAGCCGTCGAAAAACTAATTACAAAGTGTATTTAAATGCCAAATCAATTGCACCACTTTATTTCCAGTTTAACGTACTCCAGTGCCTGTAACAAATTAAGTTCATAATTGTGTTCAGTCTGAATGCTGAAAAAGTTAAATCTTCTACCAACCTTAGGTGGCTTAAATCTTCAAACGAGGATAATGCGAAATCGGAAATGGTTTTTCAATGGAATTCAGCTGTCAGCTAAAAATCAAGCAATCTAACCATTTTCTACGTTATTTTGGAACCCGAAAAAACAAACATGTCTCCAATCCACAAGATTAGCCTTGCGAATACGCATTGCAGATCGTAAAACAATGTCGGAATAACTTATACACCACACGCTACTTTCGTCCTAGGCTCCTTTGTACGGAACATTACGTTTCGAACCTGTACGAACGAGACAACGGCATGCTGATCGGCTGGCTCACCGAACATTTTCGACTTTAAGTAAATAATTCTTACATAATCCTAGGATGATTTTCCACAAGTAAAATGGCCATATGTCAATCTGAAATTACACGGATGAATTGTAAATTTAAGCAACTGATCATTTGCGGTTGTTCTACTAATTGCAAGAAAACAACACAAGCTGCATCTATATACGGAACTGTGGCTGCAAAGTGAGAGGGAAATGTGGCCGACTTTTTTCATCAAAAAAACTCACGTTCTGAGGATTTGGATAAAATGTACGGTGCTCACACGACGAATGCTCTACATTAGCACAACCAACTCCATATGGTCAGATTCAAGCAGACTGCGTGAATCTCTTGCAAATCTCATCGGCGGACATGTTCTGCACTCAGAGAAACTAAATACGACAATTTCGGAATAAAAGAAAACAATTTTTATTTCGTTTTTCTTGACTTCTGCGCCAAAATAGTCCATTGCTTTGTATTTGAGTACCACCTCCATTGTAAATGGAACAGGGGACTTGATTCTGTGAACTGATTTGTTCCCAATGATTTTTCGTTGTCTTTGAGTGGCCTCACTTTAATATACGTTTTATTTTTGGTAATTTCTAGCCGTCATGATGGTGCTTCCATGTTATGTGGGAAACTGGTTCTATCTTGGCGGAATAGGTCTACAAATGCCGATGTATCGACCGCACTTTGAGGGTGCTCTAGCCCTTGCATAGTTCCTTGGGCAGAATGATTACAGTACAATAGTAGACGTTTAATTAGGAGAATGAGGATGGAAAGTAGCAAAAAGCAACAATAGATTGCGTACTGTTTATCATGATTTGGAAAGATATATCGGAAGGGCAACTCGTTCGCCAGATTTGCCAACAACATAGATCTCTATATACAATAGACCGGTAGCCGCCAAAGAAGTCACAAACGGCAAGAAATAGTCCATAGTAAGTCAAAAACCATCTGCATGTTTCTTGTTTATGTCCCATATGTGCTTAATTTAATACCATACAAGCTGATCGGGCAGGTGTTCGGCTAGATTCTTGGAGAATGTCATTGCAGGTTAGATAAAAACTGGCAAGAGCAGAAAGTGAAATCAAATTCAACCGGTAAAAAGATATACTAGATGTTCCGACTACCAGATGGGCAAAGTTGGGAGCAAACACGCGGTTCCAAATAATAACTGTCTCTAGCGGCCTGGGAAAACTTTCGAAAACAACAACGGTCACCGTAGTTTCAATTTCGCTCACTCGAAAACGGGACCACTGGTGCAGCTGTCGACATTCAGCAATGCTCTGAACATCCAAATACTGATTGTGAATTTTAGTCCGGAAAGCTAATTTAGAATTACTTATTTCTTAGCTACCGAGAAATTAAGGTGTCAACGATACATCACTCTTCTGCAAAATTCCATGACCTAGGTCGCACCACCCTGACAGCGGATTGATTTATTTGGTTGTTTCGGCAGCAGAAAGAGAACTATTCACAACTGGTGCACTCGACTGATTGCCTGTTCATCATTCTGTGATGATCTGTTTCAAGACTAGCGCGCCTCCTATGCTTAGCGAAATATTTTTCTTAGTTAACAAAGGATACTTGATCAGAAATACACTGACAGTTGACTGTCAGCACATAAATTCGTAGGTCCAAACTATCGTTATTCGAATCCTTATCTCGGTTTTGTTAAAAAAGGATCAGTAGGCTGATATTACATTACGTGTTTGATCTTTTTGAAGAGAAATATTGCGAAAGTTTCACCAGATTGTGAAACTAGCTGAGCTCCTACGCATAAGAATGTACGTGTCCCATACTTTTGCAAACATTATTTTCTTGTATTGCTCATGGCTTTTGGATTCGCTTTTTTGGATAGACCAAAGCCAAGGCTTATGAATTGTTCCCCATTCGAATTATTCCTTTAGAAAAACTCCAAACGTCCTCGTTATTTGACTATAGGCCGATTGAAATAACGAAGGCACGTAACTAAATTTGTTCGTGTATACCGAACGGTCCACTCGGGGAGGAGATTGTTATTCACTGGATAACGGCAGGTCATCACGGTTAGCTAACAAAGGATCTAAGGAGGTCATGACTGATCTGTTGTCGACAGACAGTTTAACTAATTTCGATGGAATTGACCCCCTGAATATTCAAAAAAAAAACAATTCTCGTGTCTTGAACTTGTCACAGCCACTCGCGTGAACTTCACTCAATTGAGAAAAGAACGAAAATTTTTAGCTGCGTCTCCAAACATCGTGGGACGAAGGAACAAAGAACGACATCTCTGAGAACCCAAGTCAGTTGGATGACAGAGGAAAGCCGGTATTTCAACCAAGAGTAATTATTTTAATTGCAGTTCTTCCGGTGAATTGCATAGCACGCAAGGAAAATATACCGTACATTATAACAAATGTAGTGAGTTTATTTACTGTTTCCTTGTTAGAAAACCTATTTGGCATTTGATTTGGTTTACTTTCCTTTTCATTCTGAGTGGTTCGTCCATCACTGGCGCGATTAACAAGATAAAATATTCTCGTATGACTTTTCGGGATTGCTCTGAGAAATAAATTAATCACGAAACATTACTAATCAAAGACCCAAGTTCCGTCACAATAGTACGATTAACCTCAGTGACGGAGAGGGTCTTCGATGAAAATTCGTACATCAAGCACAAAACGTTGACAGGATAGGGGACTACATTGGCACAGTCTTTAGCACAATCCTTTGCAACTCTCTTAATTAGGGTTAACAAAAAAACATTCCTATCACCTGCCGACTATTGCGAACATGAAATAAAATTGTGAAATACTTCGGTGTGCACCATTAATGCCCAACTGGCTTTTGAAATATATGATATCATCGAAAAGAATTTAGATCTTGGATTTTGACATAATGACCTGTGCTGGTCCTGCATTTCCTGATCTCGGAACGAACAGAAATGAGCTGAACAATTTTAACCGGTCGACAGTTAATGCTGATCATAAGAAAACTGACTGACAAAAACACCACTCGGTATGGTACTTTTAAGTCTCCAAAATGACTACATTCTGTTTAGAAATCCCTAAACCAGTTAAGTGAACAGAAATGAGAAAGCACATAGCAGAGCGCAAAACCCATTTTAATGCGGCTATCCGATAAATCGCCCCTTTAAATATAGTGTTCTAGGATATTTCGATTCCGAGGCGATGCTATTTTTGTCTGTCACCATACAAGTCATTTCATTAGTCGGTGATTTCGTCAAAAAATACTACTGTTCAACAGATGGTATTTAATCGTTGAAACAGATAACACAAAACACGTGTTTATTCAGCTCATGCGATAAGTTCTGAATATCAACGACACCGCGGCTGTTCGCATTAAAACCCACAAAGTTCCCTACTAATCCAGCTAATCGCATTTAATTAAACAAGCGGGACTGCAGTTAAAACGGTGAGATGATTTTTTTCAAGCTAATCCCGCAATTAACTAGCAGAACAAACTAGGAAATGAGTGGCGTGGGTTTTCAGATGCGCAATTCATCCAAAAGGATATTCATGGAACTTCTTGATAAGACTGATTTCGGCAGAGCTTAATGCTCACCCCCAGAAACGAAAAGCTCAAGGTTTAATATTAATTAGGAAACTCCGACTAATCGAGGCGTTTGTTTTGCTTGGTTCCCTTAACGTCACCCGGTTGAAACGTGGCGGAGAATTTAGTGGATCTTATCGCATTTTGAAAAAGGGATGAACTAAACACCGGAAAAATGTCCTGCTGTTCATTCGCTAATGCATACTGCCCAACATGGAATGCTAACGCCCAGCTATTCATGACGTTTCCTCCATGGATTAAAACAATTTCAAGCCTAGCCGAGCATTTAAATGGTAAGTAGACTGTTTGACCGAGTGAATGATTCGGATTTTTAAGGGACAAAAATCTGCGTTCAACCTGTTGGAAACGGTCTGGGGCTTACGGAAACCAACTTGTATTTTTCTGGAAAAATGCTCAAAGAAAAATTAAAATCGCCCAACTTATCTCGAAATATACCAGGTAGGGCAACTGATTTTAGCTCTTTAGATATTTCCTTATCCGTTTACAAAGAGTCAGCTTACATTATTTACATCTCATTTCAACAGGTTTGAAGTGCTTTATGAAGTTTAGCGTCCCATTTAGCTTCTTTCAGCTTGCGATAAACATTAACCGGTATCCTCATGGAAAATAATGGTTTTCGTTGTTCCGATTTATTCCCTTCTCTGTGGAGAAAATAAAAATCATCCTCTAAGGGGCATTAATTGTCCCAATTCATTTTCCAATTTAACCTTGCTGAAAAAGTATTGCTTCATTTTCGCAGAAATTTTTCGGGATCTATTTCAACCACCCATCCAACTAATTTCTCTTCCACTAGTTTGGGAGTCATATTAGATAATAGTAAAGACGAACATCTCCAGATGAGTAGTTTGTCACAACACTTTAATGTTGGCCTTAGCGAATATGATGACTGGGGTAGATTTGAGTCACGTCCTTGTTTATTTGTCAGCCTACAGATTGTGAGCTCTTATCGGTTCGCAATATTTATCTGCACGTTCACTGAGAATTCCGAAGCGGAACTTCAAAAATATTAATAGTTCGTTCGCTGAATACTTGAAACACTTTTATTAGGGCATCAGTCATGCATCTACAATATTAATTAGCAAGACATAATAACAACCAGAACCTGACAGTGACTGAATCAGACAAATTTCGACTGACGGGATGTTGCTTAGAGATTTGGCATTACTAAATCACATCCCGTCAGAATGAGGTCACTGCCACAGATCTTCTCTAGGAAACATTGATACAAATGTATACATCTTTTTTGTTTCTGCACCAATAGTGGAATTTATTGTGCATGTCCTTTTCACGCAGAAATGGTAATTTGTGAAGACTGTTGTAAGGAAGACTACGACCGGATGCTACTCTTAAATTAATACCATTTTCTTTCCATAAAAATTGTTCATCACCTGTCCTCGTGTACCAACTTCGATGTAAACAACCCTACCCGTTTTAATTATGGTTCTAGGCAAGCTGTTAATAATAAGTGATTCTATTAATTAATCCAATATGAACATTCATCGGTGACCGAGGGCATCTTAAATTTCCCTAGACCAGACTAACTTCGTACGTTAGAAATAGCGCCTAGTTATCCGAGGTACCAGCATGACCTAGTGTCACGCACTTATATATGAGGACGGGAAATGTCTTTCTGTGCTACGCAAATCGAATAACGTCCGACAGATTGCGCTTGTCAAACTGATGACAATCAACCATGAGAATGCGGATTAAGTTTAAAAGAGATGCGAAAGTATTATTATTACTATTCTTTTCCCTACGACATTCCCTGACGCTTGATTTCAATCCAGTGATATCTGTTGGTGTATGCTTTCCTTCGCGGAAAACAAGTGTTTACAGTTCCTTTCGTGTCACATTTTCGACAAGTTTCACTGTCGAATCGCGCACCATGTTTGACCATTCTTGAAGTGTATCGTCATACCAGTACCATTTTGGACCTACGGCATGAACAGGGCATTTAAAAACTCTGGTCGTTGGCGGTCGTCAACTCCACTCCATCAATTGATGAGACGTCCGTGGGTCTACTATCCGTTGCTGATTAGATATGACTGCAGCCGATTATTCATTCGTTTCTATGAAACTGGAAACGATTGAAGTTATCCTGGCCTCTTATTTCGGGGTCTCTTTGCAAGTCCATCCGATGACAAAAACAATGCAAGAGTTGAAATTATTTCATTTTTCGTCTGCGATTTCACGATGACAAAATAACATGCAAAATTTCGAAGAAAGACCGTTGTTCAAAGGTGATGCATGCTCGTGATCACTGTGTGGATACCGACTTCGGAGTCATTTCACATGATGGAATAATTTTAACCATAAAGAATGTGAGATTTGAACAAACGCAGCTAGTGGCAATGATCAGCACGTAGGAACTGCGAACGGGGGTGGAGACAGTGTTAGAAAGAAATCAGGGCTCGTAAGAAAAAGAAAAGGGACGCTAAACACTGTGTACAACTGTGAATGTGTGTGTTATTTGCGACAAATTCTTATACATACATAAATATGTCTACTGTTAAGGTAGTCTACGTGCGACTTTTGTCCGGGTAATTCACATGCATCTACTTTCGGATGTAATTCATACAAGATGTGGATCGATGCAATTTGTTGTCGTTACGTAATAATGGGAATGAGAGGGCGCGCCGTGAGAGGTAGAGTGGCTGCTTGCCAGAAAAATTCCAGTTCCGCATGTGCATTTGCCGCGGAATAATGATCACCACTTCGGAAATGTTGAGGATGAACTGTAGAAAATATGATTTTTAATCTCTAATAATTCAACCAAACTCTGAGCCTCTAGTGATTTAAATACAATAGGACGAGTGTGTGTATACAGATTTCTCATTCTGCATGCACGTTCAGTCGTTTGAACCACGTTTTCGGCCAGTTGCTTTTGCTGCCTGCATGTCTCAAAGGACAATACATCATTATTTGCGAGTATACACATTAATCTTAGTTGACAATGTACACAGTAATTAACTATTACAAATACTGATTTTCGACTGGTGTGAGCAATTTATTCTAACCAGAATGTGTGCATATCGTAGCCGTGAGTAAAAGTCCATGTAAGTCAACAGTAAGGGAGGGTGAGGTTGATTGCATCATCTCTCTTTGAATCATTGGTCATTTTTCGTAGTAAAACTATTGTTATTATTACTTTTATTGGTTTTTGAGCCACCAGTTGAAGAACTTATTCGTCCTTCTAGTAAGAATGGAATTTTAATGCAAATGAGATGCTTGCCTTTTCAGACAGTGGTCGTCCGATTCTTGATGCAAAATAATAGGTATACATTAAAACTGCACCATGATTAGTTATTTTTAATCTGTCTGGTTAATGGTATGGTTTTTATCCAGTTCACAGATGGAAGATTTGTCGTCGTTTTCCTCCCGGCACAGGGATTGTCACCGTAAATTATTTGCCATGGCTTATCACGAGGCATAAAGAATTACGCCAGAAGCGAACTAAAAATTTCACGAGGGAGGAGCAAAGCTAGATTTGTGACTGGGACTGGATTAAATGCCAGGGAACTGCATCGCACTGAATTAGCTATAATGTCTGGTTTTCTATGTCGCTTCGGATGAAGATCGATCTCCAAACGATTTCACACTGTGTTCCGGTGTGGCTTGTTGAATGACCACATCAATATCGGATTTTCCCTCTTGTGAGGGATGAGACTGTTTCAGGAATTCTTGCACTGGTAAGCACATTGCAGTATCACTAGCTTCACTGCCCCTTTCTTTGAGTGTCTGTTTCCCCGAACTTTGCTGAGAGGATGTGCTCAGTTTTTTGCTTTCAGAAAGTTCAGGATACGAGGGCTGATTTCCACGTGGCTTCCCGGCTCCTCTGAATAACCGACTCATATTACCAAATGCATTGGGTATACTGATTTTCGGTTTGAGATTCTCGGCCAGAGGCAAATGGTCAACTGTCTGATCGTCATCCTGCTCTTCGTATTTGGTTTCGATTTCGGTGCCGCCGCTACGACTGCGACGACGCTGTCGTTTGTGTTTACCCAGTTTCAACAAATGTTTCAAATTCAAATAGGACTGGGTTTCATCATTATCTGATTCACGTTCAGAACTGCTTGCTTCTGGTGTCACTGCTGAGCTGACAATCTCTTTCACCAAACTGAGATCTTCTTTGAGATCTTCACGGTTGCTCACTATAGCCGGATTCTGTCCTATCTTGCTTAACCTTTCGGCAGCGACCGACTCCATGGTGCGTCGCATCAACGGATAGTTGTCTAGTACGGAAAGGAAACTCTCTCGATCCAGGGAGTAGAGATTCGAATAGACAACAGCTTTCACACTAGCAACCCGGCGAGCATTGGTCAGAAGACAAATTTCTGAAAAAAGAAAGCAGTTTACTCTGTAAACATTCAGTATCAAGACTGGGTAGCGAGAATTATGCAAAGAAGTAATCAAACTGTGATATCTTTTAATACACAATGTTTTGCGTCGCAATTCAGCCTGTCACCCAACTGAGTCTTTTGCTATTTAGGCGGTTGGTTATTTCTTCACTCATGCAAACCAGTTGCCAAAACTGAGTAAATTCGTTCATGCTCTTCCTTCTCGAATAAACTAAATCATCCATATAAATAGCTGTATCTCGGAATTATGGGTGAAGCTGGATTTTTCCCATTTTTCAACTTTGATACACAAGTTAGGAACATTTGCCGACATCATCACGAAGCCGAACCGCACTGCTTTCCTCATACAAACGGATCAGTATGTTAGATGGAAGCAGCATACTCGCACACATAACGACACATCTGTCAATCTTAAGGAAGAGAGGGCTATTAATCAGATTATATCACAGGGATGAGGAACATGTTTGAGCAAAACAACATAGGTGGATAGGAACCTGGAAACAAAATTCAGATTCATTCGCGGTAATCCTAATAAAAGCCATTCGTTGTATTATTAGTCGAATCCATCACGATCGTTAATCTCCAAAGTAAGCCTTCAGCGCAGTTCATCTTTCCCCACCTACACTAGCATGGCCGTCAACAACGAATCCAAAGAAGACTTGACGGCTGAGCTTACCAACTCGATGGTTATATATATATATATATACAAATATGCATACATGTATAACGCTACCTACTTTGGTGGCTCCCTAGGTCATTACTTCCAATTATTGAAGATTTCAATCCAAACCATATAGTTTTGTTCGGACAGGGAGGACCAGGAACTGATAAACTCTGGCAAAAGGTTGACACAGGTCATGAAGTTGGCAGGACAAGGGTCCTTACTATCCATTCTTCCTCTCCAACAATTAAGACCGGGTTACCACATGTCATAGGCATCCACCCATTTATATCCGGAGTTGGTGCATAGAGAACCAGGACTATCACGCCGATCATTGAGGGGGAATCAGACTATTGTGCAGCAACGCAGTCAGGAATATGTTTCTCCCTTTCTCTCTCTGTATGTGTGGATGTGTTCTTTTCATCATGTGAAATCATGTCCCTCATCCTTGACTGGAGTCGTTCACTCTCTCAAATGACCTATCTAACAGTCGGCGTGTACATGATCTGGACAGGTCGGTAGGTGAATCATGACGAATAGCGTTTTGCGTTTGGACCTCCGCCCTCATGGATGGACAAGGGCTGGGGGCGTGAATATCTGAAACAATCGACGTGCCGAAGTAGTTGTTCACTGGTGACTTCGTTGTTGTCAATTGCACGTTTGGTGTGCAGCGTGATGAAGCTGCCGCACAGATTGTTTTATTTGCAATCCTGTGCTAAAGCAACAATAAAATGGCCAAAATATCTATCCAATTTTATCAGATTTATCATGTGGGATTTCCAAATGAAGTTCGTGGTGGCAAGCCACAGTCGACTTTAGGACGTCAAAATCTCGTTGGGTTTCTAGGGGATTTTAGCTTTTTATAAATTTCGAAAATGCCACCCTTTGAATGCAGTCATGCAAATGCAGGTTGAGCTCGTCGAAACTGATGTTATTATGAGGACAATAAAGCGGGTCCTCGAGAAAGGTGGAGCTTAAGGCTACATACGAATGTTTTTAAAACAACCCCGTGGGTAGTACTATCACTGGACTGTAATTTAAAATAAACCACAGAAGCTTCACCCACTAGTTTCATCCTTGGTGGATGCTAGGACCACGAATCGAAACATCAGTAACTGTTGTCTAACCCTAAAACGGCCATTCAGTAAAGTTGCTTCACTAGCGTTAACCACTGTTTGCTACTAAATTCCCGGCCCTCGAGCTAACGAACGGAACATGATCCTCATCGCCCTACGTTCTCTTACCTTGTACGCAGTCTGAATGCGTGTACCCTTAACATGGCTCTTTCTGTTTAACGTTGCACTTAATCGCCATTAGATTGCTCTGGTAAATTCTGTAGTTCTGCTCTTCTTAATCAGATGGCTTATTCGACCGATCCTTTTTCGAAACACCAGGAACTTACCGCTTTCCGGTTTCACTGTTTCAAAGTTAAAGGACGACTTGAACTGACGGAAATTCTGGAGGCTATTTTGAATAAGTAACAGTTCGTCACGGTCCGCATTTCCATTTCCTTATTTCATCATGCACTACTGTGTAGGTCAGCAGTTGTACCTAGTCTGAAAACCTGGTGTTCTCCCAAGCTATATTCAACAATAAGATCCTATAACCTTTTTCCCAGGATTTGTGTGACGGGTAAACTTACCTCCTCCAAATTCATTTTAAAATAAGAAAAAATAAAGAATCGTACAAATACTGTGCAGCTACGTACTTTTTATCAAGGTCATTTTCTTCTGACAGACCTCATCTCCAAACCGAAATATCCGTGTGCAATTTGCATGGACAAGAAAGAAGTGCCGACTGAAGTCGGTTCTTCTGTATTCGGAATAGTGCTGTAAATATCACTGGCTATCTGTTCAACTATACAGAATCAGACGGCTTGGGGCTAAGCAAACTGCCAATGTTTCTTCTATGCTACTGTGCGTCTTAATTACTCCAGTCTATCTCTTATTCTCCATTACCCTCCATGGTTAGCTTGAGAAAGTGTTGCAGATAATATACTGGGTTTTAACTGTCCTAAAATGCGATGATAATTCCAACCAGTCAGGAAGTAATCACATCCGCAGAGGAGCATTTCTCATTGAACCTCAAGTGACCGACCAGTTCTCGTCCGAGTCAATGAATGCCGTTCATTCGAGCATTTTTATCACCCGGTGCACGCTTCATGTGGCGTTCTAACAATGCTTCGCATACTTGATTTGACCGCCCTCTTTTCGTAAATAATCAGGTCTCCCTAAGTGAAAGAGGCCAGACCATGAGTGCCCATGTCAATTAGTCCTGTTGACTTCCCCATTGAAACATTACGTTACCATCACGTGCAGCCCATCTAAATAATTACAGGAGAAGTTCCCAATGAGATCACCGACCGTTTAACTTGCACTTTGTTCACGGGACTTTCACACCGATTGACGAAAGAATAGAGATTGGTTTTAGTGTCAATAATCATCTCTCTCCCCCTTCCCGCCAAATGTAATCATTGCTCCATGAGGACGAATAATAGGCAATGAACGCCCGGAGACTGCGTATTTTGATATGAATCATCGGTCTAGCCGATATTTTAGCATGATAATGGGCACTACTTTTGCCTTCTTCACAGCGAGTTCATTGCAATTATTTGGAACTCTTTTTCTTTCCTTTATCCGCTGAGCTAATACAACCAGATAGATAGTTTCTTGTTTAGCCAGTAAATGATGCATCTAATCTAGCTTCTTTTGTACGGTTTGAGCTGACGAACCGACAAGATAACTTCAGACACCATGGAAGTAATGGAACGACAGGAAACTCCAGGCCCCAAAATGATGGTAAGTAACTACAACGTCTATGTCTGCACCAGATTAGACTTTACGAAACTAAGCAAGTTATATGCCTCATATTTTGATTACCTGTTTTCATTGCAAAGTGAAGAAACTAAATAAAAATCTCGAGGACGTACCACCAAAATATGATCCATCGGAAAGACTCGTTGCTACCTCGCCGTCTTTGGTTATGATATCAACAATACCTTCTTGAATAAAATACATCTTGTTCCCCATGGTACCTTCCTTGATAATCAAGTCACCCGGTTGGAATACTTCAAACTTGAGCTTTGTCACGACCTCTGAGACAAAGTCCTGGTCGGCGTAGGTGAAGAATGGAACAGCAGCGACCAGGGCCCGGCAGTTGTAATTAATAATTTGCTAATGGGAAACCAAAAGCAGGAAAAATAAAATCAAGGAAAATAATTACGACAGAACTGTATGTATAGCAAAGTTACACGAAGTGTCATTTTTCAAAAGGCGCACCATATTCAAAAGTTTTCAACAACGGATCGGTCGATTTTCATCTGAGTGAACATCATTGACTATATGAGCACTGCGTAAAATCCAGTGGGGTCAGGCCGATTATAGCGCATCGCCAACTATAGATCCATCGAAAATTAGAGAAATACTGAATCCCAAACAAATTGCTTCATACCCGACTATTAAAAATGTGACATTTCCTTGTGATTTCTATCGATATCTTCCCTGCGTCCTGCTCCTCCATAGCAGACTAATAGGTTTTCTTGTAACCATTTACAAACAGCAAGCAACTTTTTCAGGTACTCAGCCATCGAAACTTGGAAAAAAACTTCCTAGAGACACAATTATGTTTCCTTAACACCAGAAATTCTGTAAAATATAAATGGTCTATACTAAGCTTGCCTTCGTCTTTTAACTCGACTCTGCTCAAACCGGGTAGAGCAACTGACCTTGTTTCTGCCTTTTGCCTCCCATCTGTCTATCAGCAAAACCATGTTCTGCTGGAGTTGCCCGGTTATCAACCCTAGCACGAAACTACGAAAAAAGTAATACATAAGCTGGACACTTTTACAATTCGACGAAAACACGAGTGACCGCGAAAAGCAAACATGATACACATGTTAATGAAAACAACATGTCCGTTGGTTCGGCCCAGACAAGGCAAATTACGTACGATGTAAACAGGATCAAGGATAACTTATTATCATTCCAAAGTTTTTCTCGTGTAGGATGTTCACTTCACTTGTTGTTTGTCATTGTGTGCGTATTATCTAGCTAATTCATTTTAGCACCTGATTTGGACTAAAATAAAGTGCAGACAGTCCCATAAAATCAGGGGGACCTAAAGTTGTTTTGGAATTTGAAAACGACGAATAATATGTTTCACTTATTGTGACTGGCATTCACATTAAGCCAACCCAATAATACCAGCGTAGCTGATGTCGGGACAGCTGAATAAAGCCAAGTAGTACCATCCGGGTAACTGCAACTGAGTGTTACGAATCAATAATGGAGCGGGATTGTTTTCACCATGAATATTGTGATATCTGCCGAAACCGACAATGTGACGCTGTGCGGTGTTCTGCGCGAGAGGTTTTGGAAACGCTGTCAATCATTCAGTGTAAAATTTATTGAGAAAATCTTTTCTCAAAACTAGATTTGGTCAAAAAGCCGGTCAAATACCGAATTTTCCGACAATTCTATCTCATTGAAATTGAGGAATTCATGTCGGGTGTTTCGTGTGTGACGGAATTTTGGTCCATGTTGGAAATGACGTCGACTGCAATGTTTTTACCATCACAGAGTTCTCCAAAAGGACTATTTAGAAATATCCGACATTTTAAGTTTTCGTCATTGCTTTTCGGATTAATGTCATGTCATTCTTTACTTAACCAACCAATATTCAGGCAATTAACTTAAATGAAGTTAACTCTCAAAATACTCTTTGTTTTACGGTTAAAATCCGAAGAATAGCCTCACGGATTCCAACATTTCATCAAGTTGACAATGCAATGCGGATGAGTTAAGAAATGCAGACTTATTTCTGGCAAAACTAGTAACAGATTGTGCGATCAGCTGCCTCAGCGAATCTTGCAAACATGCTTTACTTCATAAATCAACCGAGCCGTGTTATATTTTAATCAAAACTAGGCCGTTATCTGCAATCATCAGTAAGTCAAACCCACCGGTCATCGACTGTGGCTTAAATGCAATCGAACGATCATCGGTGAAACACCCGAGCTGCTGGCTTGGCGGTATTGTCACACTGAGGCCTAATGAACAAAGACGCAGTATACGCTACAGCTCTCTTCTATGATTAGTGTTCCAAGGTACCAGAGAGTTAGGCATACAGTCAGCATAGTCTCCCAAAGATAAGTCACTGGCAGGGAAAAGAAAATACATTTTCAGACGGCAATATGAGACGACAAGATCAAATTGGACTGCATATCAAATGAACCTAGGAAATCGTGCCGACCTTTTCAAAAGGTACTTCAGTCTATTGTTTTTCCTTACTATCGACAAATATTTAAATCAGTGTTTTGTCTCTGAAATTTTGCTCAACACCTTAGGAGCAAAAGCATTTTATTCTGTCCTGCCACCCAAGGGCCTGGATATTTTCGTTATTGGCTCTTACGGCAGTAATTTTAGCATTGATAACAAGAAAGTCAAAATGAAAGATTGTCTTGGATACCGTCTTCATAGGATATTTTTCCCGCTCCTTATATCTTGTAGCTGATATATATATATATATATATATTAGTTGACCGTTCAGCGAATTTATTAATTGCAGTATCAGTAGGAATCAAATCGAGTTCGTTTTTCCCTCAAACATCCGGTTTTTATAACCTTGGAAGACTGACATTAATTTTTGGGGGATGACAAGCTTCCTCGATGCCACCATGATTTCAGTTGTCTTCTGTCCACATTCTTACAAACCTCGAATGATTTTACTAAACACTATTCCGAAATTACGCTCCAAACTCTGGTCACGGCAGTGTAATAACTGCCACTAAAGATTTCTACAAAACCCTTTGTCGGCATGCAAATCATTCGTACATCAGTATAAGCTCTGCAAACCTTCCGAATTCCTCAGAGCGACCAGGATAATAGTCCCCTAATCACCGATCTAGGGAGAGAGGGAGTATCACCTAGGAAAAAATAAAATATATAAAGAATTACGGATTTTTGTCAAACGTACCTCTCGAAGACATTCCGAGAATTCATTCAGAATCTGAGCTTCATCAAACATTTTGCCCTGGTACCGATGCTCGTAATAATTTGCAATCCGTTGTCTTAGAGCGCGGGGAAGTTTCCTGTAAGCCATATATTCTTCGACTTGTTTGAACTGACGAAGCAAAAAGGATAGGGGTAACCAGGTTTGAGAATAACATTCGTTAGACTTTTAAGGTCACCCTGAAACTGAGACAAAAATAAATCAATGTTTATGCAAACGTTATACATCTTTGAACGCGGATATGCATTGAGACTTGGCATTAGTTAGCGGAAACATGGAATTACTTTTATCCCGTCTTTTTATTTGCCCATTATAGTTTTGTCTATATTATTCACTTTTTTAAGGGGTCATTGTGGTCAACATCAATACAACATGTGCACAAGTAATTTTCCTTTAGGGAAGGAAGAACTGCCCAGAAGAGGCATCAATTCCAATTAGAATTTGATTTTTTTCGGGCGTTTAATACGGCGAACTGTTGCGATGCTGAATCCACATGTGTGGCATTTTTTCATTTCAGATCACGTCATCCCAGTTTAGGTTTAGATATAATCACTAACAAAAAAGCCGCCTAGTGCACTAGGGATATCGTCCAAAAAAAATTTAATATGTGCTAACTTTTACTATCTTCGATCCCCGCTAAATCCGTCAGTCGGGCAAGTGAGGGAAAATATAAAGTCCTCCTCTCAAAGACGTTGGACCACCGTAGACCTCGGATGAGACAAGTCACTCATCATTGAAAATCAAAAGGAAATGGCCTGTGCAGGGAATTAGCCTTCAGTTACCAGCCATATACAGTTATGATAACAGCTAATGACAAAACCGGCGAATCCTGTTCAAGTACCAGCCACGATAAATTTGGTGTTACATTCCAACTTGGCTTCGGTTAATCGAAGTCAGGCGAATGATTTGCGAACAGGTCTAACTGCACTTTATTCGACTGAAGTGCATTAGGAAGTGTCATGCGAAAACAATGATGGAAAATTTGCGATGTATTAAAACTAATTAGGCTTTGAGTCCAAAAATGCTACTTAAAGAGGCCAGATTATGGGAAGATCATACAAGTATCGTGTTCACCTAACTAGCTTATTCATTTTTTCAACAGAAGTAATGATCGAAACCAAGTCAACCACGTTTCCCACATGGAATGTCTATTATCAGCTAAAGACACTCATCGAGATTCTCTTTCACTACGGTAAACTACATGACTAACGAGATTCGGTTGAAATGGTGGAAGATTTTCGAGCTGCTGAGTCCGACCGCCTCACCGGGTTTGGCACTTGATAAACTGTAAAGTGATAGTTAACGGGCGCCTGGCAAGCAGAAGATAAGCTGTGGCGTATCCACTGTGTCGATTTACGGATTAAGGTTGCTGCATAGTTGATACAGTACCAGATAATAGTGATAAATTATCGCCATCTTTGATGAACGCTGATCAATATCATTAATCTCTTTATATCCGTGAACTGAATCGGTTCCCACTGCCTGAGCAATTGCTAGGTTTAACCTAATAATTCATGAACTTAAGCATTATCACTGTTAAATGCGGCGTGTATTCATGCAAAGAAGGCAATTACTAGTCCCTTACTGCAAGAAAGCAAACAGCAACAGGATCGAGAACAATAAACGCAGCAGCAGCAGCAACAACAGAGGAAGCAAGAAAAACAAGTGTTATCACCAAAAAGCAACACCGACGACATCAACAACAATACTTGTTCCGATCGGTTGACTTGTTTTAAGTCGTGATTGCAACAACGCACACCCCCGGGATAAACATTTTGCTATTCCATGCAATGCTTACCTTCTCGCGATATAGTCTTTTGGATGTGTCGAATGATTGAATCAGAGCGGCTGCGTGACCGACAAACAGGGCGTAGCACGTTGCTCCGCTCATCATACTGACAATGGTGATCCATGCATCCCCTATGCTGATCGGAGGAAATCGACCGTAACCGATGGATAGCATGTGGGACATGGCTTTGAATAAAGCCCACGTGTATTGTTGGAACCAGTCTGCGTTCTGTAGGATTGATTTTAGTTAAAAACGGAAAACATGTCGACAGATTTCGGACGAACATAATTTCCTTTCCACAGTCGTAGGATAAATTATACAAAAGATAAATAACATTGATAAAGGTCTGTTTCTACCATTATTCTGTTTCACCCCAACTACTTCAATTTGGGTGTTCGTCGAGAACCCAGTGTCCCAAAAGAATTTTATTGCGATTTCATAACCTCGAATTCAAATGAACATGTGCCATAGGCCTAAAAACAGAAAGAACTATTTTGAAAGAATGCATTCATTTTATGTGAAATGAATTGTTGGATAATCGAACGATACCAAACAAATTCCTTGGGGACGCTTTGCGGGAATGGCTTTCAACGATGAACGCGAAACTGTTAGCGCCCTTTTGAATTACAACTATCAAAAATCAAAACAGCGTCCCATTCGCGGAAGAAAGAACTCGTAGTTTAAAAAAAACAGACAAAAGTTAGTTCATGGCTTTCCACGTGTGATCGTTTGGACCCCATTCAAAATGTACAATTTCCATGTTAGCTAATTGCATTGTAAATTTTCCTATCCACAAGCGACTACACAATCGGAACTTTTTCGGCACTCGTAATTCATAGTAAGCATATTCATTTCTGTTTACCCAACAATAACTTAATTCTGCACCTAATATGACTCGAGTTTCCAGACGATTTAAAAGAGACCGGCTGAATTTGAGGCTTCCGGTTTGAGTAACACTATATAATTATAAAATATGTACATGTATATATATAAGTACAAGATTTTTTGAGTCAGTTCCATCCGAACGTTCTTCTTTATCGCTAGCCATTTGTGATTTTCTTTCAAGTTACTTGAATTTTGTGTATGGCGCCCATAATATTTTTTCTCAAGGAAGCTTCAACGGTAAGGTAATATATTTTATCTAAAACATTCGAGCAGTGGGGGAATCCCTTGCCTGGAAAATGGCTGGAGGATAAATACTTCTTGCCAAGTTCAATTCCTCGATTTTAACAAAAGTTGGCAAATTCACCTAACATTTTGAATGCTTGCTTTTATCAACTGTCAACCGACAAGTTGAGCAAATACAGTACAGTTATGTTGCTCGACTTATATATACATCACAGTTCCCGCAAACTGTCATGCAGTTACCGAGCTGTATGTGCTGCTAAGTTATTCGTTCGAATCAACGCGCTTGTCTGAAAGCCATCATCCCTCATTATGTTACTCGATCTACGCTGAACAAAGAACGCCACATCTGAATGATTTCTAAGGTCGGTTGCACTAAATTGCAAACGAACTCATAGCAATCCTGCTTTGAGAGCATCCACCTAATCCTACGAGGATACGAGGTGTTCCAATTTGCTCCCAGCAAGAGTGCACAGTTGAAAACAATCGTAACTGCACAACCAAATCAACTAACGTGATACGTAATTATGATTCGTGATTTCATCTAAACTGATAAGATACCCGTGAGGTGGTAAATTGTAGCATGTAATACACCTCAAAGGTACGTCCGGCGATAAAACTTGGTGAATTTTCCTACCATCCGGTGGGTTCATCAGTGACTTAATAATCCGTTTTCCGAGAGAACGTGAACCGAATTTACCTGGAACATAGACCAGCCCAGGACTGACTCCTTTGCTTCATTTTATCGCTACCGGAATATTAAAATTAATTTTATTGAGGCAGATACTTTACTTTGTTTAAATTGTCTCTTTGGTCAAGCATGCAGAAGAAACGGAACACTGCATTTTGCTTAAGAGCTAAAAAATTTGGAATCACTAGAACAGCACTTGTCTAAAGCGTCTGTAAAAATACACGGTGTGGAATGCATAAAAAATGCACCACTCATTATTCAACTGTTCAAGGATATGTTGCCTCATTCGTCTCAGTCAGACACACGACGAACCATTCACTCCGTGACGGAACATTATCCAAATTCGCTTCGCGAAGGCTATTGCAGAAGATTTGATGGAAAGTACACACCAAGATGATCCGTCTAGTGTACATTCATTTTCAGTGCCTCGATTTTCATTTTCATTTTAGGCAGACTCTTCTCAGGTTTAATCACGGACGTGCTGCAAACACTTGCTCCTTTCCAAACCTTATGTGGACCATTGAGTAATACTTTGCTGCAAGAACACCAATCCCGTTTGCCAATGGCGGGCAATTTCTGCCTCATTTGCCCAACTTATTTTACTACTTACTAATAAGCAGATCTACCGGAAATTCTGTGGACATTAGAAACTCCATAATGACATTTCTTTGTGACTATTATGACTTTGCAATTGCTTTCGGCTTGCGCAAAGATATATTTGCCTTCCTTACCGATGACCAGAAACATTAATTTTCTGTTTGTGGAAATCATCATTCGATACTAAGGACGTCTCACATGATCTAATAAAGCAGTTTTTTAGGATCTATAAACCACTGTCTTTTTTGGCAAGCTAGCCACCACATAAAGTGCATGAGGCGACCAGTGCGAGGATGAACAGACTGCTAGTCCTCCTTTTCTCCTCATTATAACACTCGGTTGCCTGCAGGGGTACACTTCACTAAGACAACTAAGGTCTCACACATAAAACTGCTTCCAGTTTAACCCACATGAAACTTGAGTGACCGTGATGAATTACTTTTTCTGTTTGATGTTCTGGTACAATCTAAGAGGATGAATTCCAGTGGTCTAATTAGAGAGGCGAAATTCTTGTCAATCGAACATACGTAAATGCCGGATGCAATAAAACAGAATAACATTTTGTAAACGTACGCTTAACCAATATGGAGCGAAGTGGGTTCTGCAAAATCTTAGTTCCAAAAAATAGTCAACTACCTAATTGAACCTGACGGATCGGTTCCTTAACGCATTCGGAAAACGAAAGTGAATTTGTGAAGCTCGTAACCTTATTTGTATTGGGCAAATTAATCCGTGCCTATGTAGCCCTTAAATGACCGGATGCACTTTTCCCACTCTTAGCAGTTGCGCGCTTCTAAACAACAAAACAATGAGGACAGAAGATTTTCACAAATTGCAAATCCGAGCGTTTTTGTCAGCCGTCCTCATGCCATTCTAAGAGAGATAATGAGAACCTGACCTTGTTACCGTCACAAAAAGCACATTCGCCGGTGTTCAATTATTCGAATATGATTGTTATTGTCCTTCAACGACGCATGTCCTCAAGGTCATTAGAAAGAAAAAAAATGAGTGCCATACAAATGCCTACAAGTTAAAAAACGAGAATCTAGATAAGAACACTTTGCAAGTGGGAACAGACATGAAAACAAAATGCTGTTTATCGTTTCACAAAGCTGAATATTAAATTCAAAAGTGGAACGTGGAAACATGACTTGAAAATAATTTTAGCTCGATGCGAACTTAATGCAAATAAAGTGAGTAAATTTCCCGGTTGAAATGGCATTCATCCCCTAATACCACATTAAACACTGCGTAATATATTACCGAGGGTTACGAATCACGTTTTCCTTTCCTGTTCTTTCGATTGTGTTATATACTTTAACGTTTGTAACATAAGCTTAAATTTCAGTGGCCCATGCATTGTCAGGCCAGCCCAATAACTGAAATTACGTTATCTTTCGTATACGGAGTACAGGATATTCATTTGTGTGATTCTAGCCTGACAGCGCTGATCAAGCTGGCCTAGTGGTAAGCCGATTCTTGCCGTATGCGGCCGAACCCGGTTGGACACGGATTGACGGGTGAGTAAACCGTGAGTAGACTTTCTATTCTGTGTGAAATGCGCATCATCGAGACACCAAAAAACATCATAAAATGCAACCAGTACTAATTGGTTTCATCAACTATTTTCTGCACACTTACTAAGAAGTGCTTTAGCGAAGCTTCAATGCTAAATAATAAAATCCCCAGCTCTTGTGAGTTGATCGTAGAACAACTAATCAGGCTGAATGTACAGGATTCCATGGTATGGTTTCAAGTCTCAATCTTCCAACAGACTTTTACCAATATCCAAACAAATGTTGTCTTTTTTTCACACAAAAATTGGTCTTAGTCAAGACTGAATCGTAAACAGGGACGCACATCGTTTAGATTTTCAATGACTACCCACTTTATTACAACCATGAATATTCCAAAATGATGCAGAAAGATTGTGACGAAATCAGTTTTCCAAGTCGTTTTCGCTTTCGTGGCTATCAGTATCAGCGAGTAGTTGTGAGTTAATCAGCACCTTTGTTCAATGATTGCATAAACATATGACTAAATAATAAGATGTCAGTTCATTATGTTTTTTTCGTGAGGATGACTTAGTGACAATTTTTACTTTAAAGCAATTAAAACTGGTGTGACAAAGTGTGACCTACAGAAGAAATGATCGAGAAATGCTGAGGTGCATTCAAAATGAATAATTGTCAAAAGCAACAGATTCAATCGAGAGTATTTTGCAAATTTGCCAGCTCAAATAACATAGGGCACGTAGCCCATAAATGAGCACTTGCAAAATCATTCCCCTTCCTTCCACTAATACTTTACAATTCTCCAGTAATTTTTCAGATTTATTTAAAAAGACTTTAATGTTATTCGCTGGATGCTATCAATTACCGGCCGCGTGTCCGTTATACCACTAACTGAATTGTGCCTATATTTACGTGTTCAACACTTATCAGCATGTGAGAAATTTGCTCACAAAATTCTTTCTGATCCCACGCATCTTCTGCACAAAGAATTTTTGAAGTGTGATCTTTGAAAGTGCCGCTCACATATTTCTACACGATCTGCTTTTCGTTCCACACCACCTAGAATCAATATCTGTAGGAACCCCACTGTCCCTAATTTAGCACGAATTGTGACAAACCGTGACTGGGTTTGAGCCGAATTCCTGAGCAACATATCATAATATGCTCTGATTATTCCTTGATGAGTTTTTTGTATTTTTGACGTAGCGATGAGTGTATTTTTGTTTTAATAATTTACTTTTTCCAAATTTACTTTCATCCTCACATTTTTGACTGAATTGCGGCGTTACTAATTGTACGCAAAAGTCTATGAAATACAGTTCAATTTTTCTAGTCATATTTCTCTTCCACTGCACCTCAATGCCAATCAGCTTGCCACTTCAGATCCAAACGTAACATGGCATTGCAGAATCTTGTCCTTTTAGGGTGAAGAATACGTGCTTCTCATTACCAGCTCTTGATATTGTTACGATCTCGCCTGAAAGATGTTATTTATGCACTTGTGTGATGTGACATATTACAAAGAGTGGAAAATCTTAAGGTTCTTGGACATGCTGTATGAATATTTTTCTGTTTACGGAGGAGAAACTCACCTCCAATTTACATCGCTTTACCCACGAGTCCGGTGGAAATTCCATAAGCATCGGGATGAGATACTGAAGACATGCATTCCAGTGCCCAAGAAGAAGCATCAGCAGGACAAGATTGAAGATGCCCATGAACTTGCTAGCAATGTTGAGAAACTAACATAACAAAACCGAATTGGAAAAACGAAGAATTGGCGAATGAGGCCATGGCTGCAGAAAGTCTTACAAGATAAGTATACTCATAGTGGAAGAGATATTATCTGATATTAGTATATAATATACGATATGTGCATATGCAAGTTTGTATCTGTGCAATAAGCCTTTACCAACTCATTGTCTGACAGCGCATAAAGGCCTGGAATGAAAACAAAAAATACTGATAACTTTGACCGATTTCTATCTAATGTTAGTCCTGCTAGCCGTAGCTTCATCTGTCCAAACGTGGCTGTCAAGGTAGAACCATTTAAACAGGGAACGAAGAGAACTGTAAATATTTCCGATTAGCAAGTACTTGGGAAAAGGACTTTAGGATTTCTCCAAAGTTATAATCACAAAGGGCAAACAATGTACTAAAAAACGACCTTTGTTGCTTATAACCGTATTCAAAATTAAATTTTAATCTAAATGGATTTTTTATAAATTTGGAAAATGTCTCCCCAACTAAAACCCAATTTCAATTGTTAGTGATTTCAGCAGGTGTTCGGGTCACCGTCAAATTGAACTTTGAACTCAGAATTATTCAAGTGCAATTGGGCAACATTTCATACTCTTCCCGTGAGAGTGAATCGAAAAATGAGTAAAGTAATTTTTATCGACACTCTTTGTATGGTTCAAAAAATGAGTTGCATACATCTGAGTTCAACACCGATCATTTTGTCGGCATTTAAGGAAAAAGGTCAACTATTGCATAATCTGTAAACGAAACAAAAGGCGATTTTACCTGTATTAAATGCCGAAATGACCGAAAATCTTTATTGTCAATCCATTAGTAGAATATAGAAACTAAATCGTTTATCATTGTGCGAAAATAACAGCTGGGAAACACATAAAGTGAAACGTGTTGCACACAGACAACAAAAATTGCTTGTGCTAATTTCGCCGACAAATTCGAAATTGCGCGGTTTTATTATGGTGATCCACTTATTTTGCTGACGAATATAGGATACGCCAAGAAACAAGTCGATGACCGGAGAGATGGATTCCATATCGAGTTTTCCACACTAACAAAATGACTCCAGTATGGATTTATGGTTATGTAAGGTTTCAGTCAATTGTGGGCAATTAATAAATTTGCGCAAATGGTGGGCATCTCCGCTGGTATGAAGAAGCAATCTTTAAATAAACCGATTTTGAAGTATAAATCAGGAGCGCTACGGAGTCTAGATTACTGAAACCAGACAAGACTGTTTTGGAATGTATCACTTCTATACCCGAAGTAGACACTAACTAATTATTTAGCAAACATCCTTTGAAAAAGGGTGGTTTTTGAAATATTTTACTCCGTAGGCCCAATACTGGGACGTTCGAAACTTTCCCGCCCTTAAAATGACGCATAACTGGATATATTTTAGTACTATTTTTAATTTTTAACTGAGATAAACAATGAAAACCTTATACAAAGCTTATTCGTCCAATTAGCTAGATTGCACGTCTGAATGACTTGAGCAAGTAGCGAAAGAGCCGGGAGGAACAAAGAACCTACCATGCAACGTTTAAGTTAGTTTTTACGCACTGTTCAGCTGGTTTATTTATTAGCAACGAATTTCGGTAATCATTTCGGATTTGATTATTTCATCACCGACTTCAAAAATACCAAATCACCGATTTCTGAAATAGCACCTGGTGGATTCAAAGAAAACCCTAACATTGTGCCCATCGATAAGGCGCAATTGCGCAGTCATGAAGAACCGGATAAAAGCACGATATCTATCAAGTTTCATGTAACTCAGTGCATGGGGTTCTTGTGCTCGCTGAGCTTCAGCGGAATTGTAATTCCGATACCTCATTATTCTGTCCCGTTGGTGCTGTACAGACTACCTCGACCTCTGGCAGGGTTCATTTCTGAGTTAGTTCTGAAAGAACTAGGCATAACGATGAGAAGTTTACTTGACACACAGGCGAGATCACCTTGTCAGTTTAATGGTCTAATTGTTTGCTATCAGAATGAACCAATGCATAGAAATCCGCAGAGGAATTCTACAAGCTAGGCTACGATCAGCCAGTTCATAACGTGCAAAACATACTGAGATCTTCGTTGTCTAGTTCTTTTTACGTTTCTGTATAGTACGTCTCCAGTAATCGGATAAATCCAGCATTTCGTCTGTTAGTCAACAATGAGCATCTATTTGCGTGAATCAGAACAATAGCAAGACAGATTTCTCTTCGCTACCATGTCATAATACCTTTGCAGATCAGTACACGTAAAAAAATATGGGATCTCGTGTGAACCAAATAATGATCATGTGATTACAAACCTCGAATAAGCGATTCTCAAGCATAAATTTCTTTTATTTTTGAATTTGATGAGCTAACTAGACTGATGCAATAGAAACAACCGATCGTTGATGGAAACCGTTGAATGCCCTCAGGTCATAGGTGGAGGTCATCGGTAATTTTACTGTTTCAGGATTCTGCTTCGCTAATACCTGATTTTTCGACGTCAGATTTATTTTCAGTATTTACTGCTCACTCTGGCGGGTGTACATATGACTTTTGGGAAAACTCTTCCGTAGCATCACAAATATTCTCGAACAATAATTATTCTGATACTTTCCACATAGTACTGCCGATAACAGTGAGACCTTGTTGTGAGTAGAAACGGTATTTTCCCTCTAGCAAATCCAATCCATTTGGTGATGGTCTTGTTTATCAGTTGAGAATCTCAGCCACTCGAAGGGAACAGTTTGTCTTAACTATCTGCACTAGCCCCGATCAGCTCATCACTAAGGTTGAGTGGTGTTAAATGGCCTATCATTGGCCGGTTGGTGATGGCGCACGTTGTAGTCAGGTCCATGTTTTACCATGATCAATAAAAAATGGCTCGTTTTCAATGTCGGCAAGGATTTGATAGATGACGATTCTTTTTGGACCACGTTTGTAAATTTCGATTCAGAACAATTTATGCTTTGCAGATATTTTCTGCACCTCCAGTCACGTCAAGTGCTAAGTGGTTCAGCCTTGTTTATTGGAACGCTTCCGAAAGATTGCAAATTTGTTATGCAAATTTCTTTTCAAGCAATGTTATTACTTATTCATCATTCACATTTTTTTGAAGCACTCTAGTCCATTTCCCATTTTATGATATGGATTGGGAATAAACTTTTCTTCAACAGCTTTGGATGGAACGATCCGGATCGTAGAAAACCGTTTCAGTCCGAGCAGTCGCATTTGGGTGGACCGAAGGATGAGAAAACTGTTTAACAAATAATCCGCTCGGGAGAATTTAGTGAAAATTTGTTAACAAAAAGAAAAATCACCCAAAAGTGAAAAAAACTACTGTGCAGACTGCAAATCAATTAGTCTGCTTAGAGCAAATTAATGGCCTCTTACATAAGTGCTGTCATTGTTGGGCGAATGATTTGCTGTTTTGGATTTACTCTAGCCGTAGCAGGATGAATATGAATACCGATAGCATAAAATAAACTCAAGAAGGAGAATTTAGGAAAATCGCTTTATTTGCACTTGCTAAGAGTTCGTAAACCCGTTCTAAAAGTGGATGCCAAGTCTGCAAAATTGCCGAACGCTTATTCATATATTTATTTAATTAATTATTTAACCAGCTGCTCATTATTCAATCCATTATGTTTTTGTCCAAATCAGTAAATCACATTTCTTTATTTTTTGGCACATTTTGTCATACTGTTTATTCTGCCTCTTAGTACCGGTTGTCGTCTTATCAGATTAGCTACGATGCGGACGTACTGGTAAACCCGGTGGGTTATATTACTTAAAAACATTTTGAGTAGTTTCTGCAAACCAAAAATGTTCTGAAGAAGAACATTTGCAAGGACCAAGTCATCGCAGCAGCTTCAATCTAATTAGCCTGGAAGAAATGTCAACGGATTTTCCGGTACAATGACCATGACCATATCCACATCAGTTAACTTTCCGGAACGTGAGTAATATTTAGGAAGATGCTGACGATCTATAGTCAAAAATACTTCGCGATGGAATTGTACATCGAAGTACAGACAGGCGCATCTATCATTTCATTATTCTAATGAATGATTTGAAAAACCTCACTGTAAATATCATCCATGAAACCATCTGGACAGAACACATCAAACCAAAAAAACGCCTACACCCTATCCCGGACCAAACAAAACTGTGAAAATAAAACATTCATCCCTCTCCTTCTTTAACAAAAAAGACCGTTAGAATCTTGCCAGGGCGACAGGAATTTCCAAGATTATCCAGTCAGCCGAAATTGTTTGTCTGGATCTGTATTTGTGCAAATAAGTATAAGTTGAATTAAAGCTTTCTCAACGGCACATAACTTAATGAAATAACTTGGAATGAAATGATTCGAATAAAATCGCAGCATATTGTTTACCATAAAATCAGGTGTTTTTTGACCACCAAGTTTGGCTTTTGTCTGCTTACATGCCTCAAGATTTAAAGTTCAGTCATAAAGTTCAGTCAAAAAGTGGCTAACATCTAACTGGAACTGTCTATGAATGACGGATGCAGGTTGTACTTAAACGCCCGACCACTTGCTCGAAATAACAGAAGACATTATGAAACACTGAATTCTTTTAATCAAATGAAATCGCTTTTCTGCGAACCAAACGAAGGAAAACTTTCTGAATGTCCAATCATTCGTTCGCGATTAATTCACCCTCGAATTCTATGCTTACGTTGTTTCGCGTTATTGATCCCAGGAGCCGCATTTTACCGCGACCAACATGAGATTTGTACACCACAGGGGGATGGTGTGATTGACTACTGTTTCCTCCAAAAGGGCTGCTTCTGTGACGGTGAACGTTGACGTAACTCTTTGCCCACTTCCAGCTCCGCTCCACAGTGCAGCTGGTTTCGGTTTTCCCACCAGACAGTCCCAAGGAATCCAATCGAAACTCCAATGAGTTGGGCCGTTAGTGTACTTATGTTATGTTCTCGATTTCAGGGAGACCTTGCCAACAGCGGCTTTCGCAGTCATAACTCTTAGCAAAACCACTAAATTATCGGTCTAAAAGACCAACATCTTTTGTTCTTCTCACAAACACATCGTTTTAGTGCGAAACCTCCAGGTCAATGGAATCTATGAGACTGTACAGGTGATACCTCCTATGCAGGCCGGATTTGATTTAACAGATCTAAATGAAAACATGAAATCCCTCTTGTATCCTTTGCATGGCTAATCATTCCATAGACAGTTTATATGATCTTCCCAAACGAATTCACGATTTTTCTCTTCTGTGTTGCACTGTGGGACATGTTCATTAGTGATGCTGGAATGTGTACAGTTTTTACGAAGGGTACCGCTGTAATTGACATGTTACCAAAATGGGAACGTGATAGGCGATGCGTAATTCGGAACCATAGCCATTCACGGAAAAACATCACAATGTCGAATGTCTGAGAATCACCGGCAGGTATTCATTGATTCCGTAGCTAAGCATCTCCTCCAAGCCGTTTGGATTAAAACGGCATTCCTCAACATACTAGTCCTACTGAATTCATTTTTCGTCGCCCTCGGATATCTAACTGAGGTCCTAGCAAAGGGCTCTACGTCGTCATCCTTGCAGCATGCAAACTAAAAGGCATTTTGGCGTTGCTCAACGTTGATGTAGATGTATAAGTAAACTTTACTGCTAAAGCAGTTTAATCAATACTGAAAGCGTCGTAGATGAAAATTCATCGTTGGGAGGGGCACGTGGATTATGACATCATCACAAATAGTCATTTATGTGGGCTTCTTTCAGATCGCTTTAATGACCGCGGTTTTCCCTTCCAAGATCAACAGAAGAAGGGAGTGTTTTAAAGACCTTACGCTGACTTACAATCAAATTCGTCCAGGATAAACTGCATCGCAGTTGCCATTAGCCATAAATTAGTGTCCTACTTATGTTGACGAATTTTAAACTTTTGTCAGTAAATGTACTGGCAAATAACCCACGGTTTTCAGTTTTTAGATTTGTCTGTCTGTTGATAAGGCAACGTCCGGACACCATTTGACATTGTGCACACTAAGTAATAAATGGGACAAAAAACTGACATGTACAGCTCCTTTCTTGTCAAAATGAAGTAAGCACTCGACCTTATCCAGTTGCTGCTAGAGCCTTTGTATTATCGATTGATTTGCTGCTCTGATGCCTGGATGATCCGACTTGGCTGACTGACCAGCGGCGGGTATATGTTCAACGACAGTCTCACATGCGTACAGTTTGTCCAGGTGTACGACAGTCACTAATAAAACGCAATATGGTACTAACGGGTTAGAGTACAACACGTTAGATTTTATTTTATAACTCAGGCCGACTAAGTGAGTGTACCATCTGTCAGAGCTTTCTGATCGACTCAAACCAGTAAGCTTCGTAAAATCTCGATACCTTTGTTTGACGCGAGTGCTACTTGCCCGTGTTGATGCACCATTTCGTGAGCTATACATGCTAATAAAACCAACTGGACAGTTGCTAAATCTGCCTAACTAGATGGAACGGAAGGGGGTTGGGTGGACGTGAAGGCTTCAGCCAGTGGTTTGGATCAAACACATTCTTGAGAGTGACACTGAATTTTGGCCACGGATACCCAAGCAAGTTCACACACACACTGTGCCCTTGTTCCCATTGATAATCGACTGGTCGGTCAATCATGTGACTGCTCTTTTGGTCAGCTGTTAGACTGACATGCCGGTTAATGATCGCGTGAAACAAACATTACCGTGCATGCTTTGAGGCAATAAGACTGCTTGACTTAAAAACTTATAATGTCACTGCTCTAGGTTGAAATTTATCCGGAAATGTTATTCACCACAGATTACCGAGAGCTTTGTCCACGTCAAATTTATTGCAAATAGTTGGCTTTAAGTTCGATCGCAGTGAGAAAATGCTTTCAAACATTGGATATCCGCCCTGTCAGATCCGAATGATGCACCTAGTGAATCGATGTTTTAAGGCAATAGATACTCGTTAAGAACATAACGTTCTCCGTGTAAATATTACTCAGCCAACCTTTCCGTTACCCTACCTATTTATAATGACATTTAAACAAAGTGGATCACAAGTCACTCCGTTATGCATTAAGTGACACAATGAGCTTATTAAGTTAATTAATTCAGCAGTATAATTGCAGACTATTCAGCTATATGCTGAGCGACCATTTCCATGATCAGGAAACAGTTTCACAAAAACGGAAGAAGTTGACCTTGAAACAATGCGAGAATAGCACGTTCTGTATAGGAACGTCAGCATTGCAAATTCATCTTCTGGTCTTTATTTGATAACAAACAAAATGGGTTTGAGCGGCTGATGAACGACTCGCATGACCCCATACTTATGGAAAATCATTTGCGCTTCCTGCCTCCCAGATACGTGCAGTCTTCATCAGATAACGTGAAGCTTATTGGAACACAAGAAAACTGTTGTCACATCAGAAATGGCTTATGATCCTAGTCGCTGGTGTTCCAAGCAAGGGGCAAAAAATAAACAACGATGGGGCCCTTCATCTGTGTATTTGACTAAGAGCAGACCATTTGATTGAATAGCAGAACTCAAGGTAATTATGTACAAATTTTTTTCAATAAACATACCAGCCAGTTCTAACGGGAATTCCCATTAAATTCTACAAGACAGACTGGAAATTAGACAAAATATTCGGTTTCCACAAATTTGCAGCAAACTGGAAAAATATTCAGTTATAGTTGTTACGTGTCACTGAAGGATGGTAAACAAAAGGAATTCATTAACATTAGCATTGCAGACGTTTGCCGTTCCTCCTGTATCTTGGAAAAGCCGATGATAGGGTACGGAAATAGGACTAGTGTGAGCCTTTTACTACAAGCAAAATAGTTTCTACGGATTTGTAATTCCGCAAAACATCAAAGAGAAACACTGATGGTCAATGTCAAACATCGTTTATAGATTTGGCAGATATCACAGACGACAAATTAGAAAAGTCTTCATGGGATGCAAATCGACGCATGGACACCACCTAGACCCTGGTAACGCAGTTGCTGGACCAACAGTTACCTTACCTCGCCGGTTATTGAGACAATTTATGTAGGCAGAATGAAAAATTCGACATTTTCTAAACAAACATTGCAAATTAAAATTTAGTAAATTGTGAGTGCATTCGACTTCTGTGACGTGCATCTTTATTCGGCCTCAGAAAATGGACGAAATTGTTTTGGAAATACAGGCCAATAAATACTCACCTCTTCCCACTGGCTGACATAGCGTACCAATCGAGTAAGTCGAAGGAGTCGAAGCATGCTAAGAAGCTTTGCTAATCTTAATATCCGCAGGGTTCGACCTGAAGAAAAAACAACACGCGGTTTGAACTAGAATCTACATACATTTGGTTGTTTTTTCAGTGACAGGTCACAGAAAAAGGTGAAACATTAGATTTTAGTGCTTTAAAATCTGTCTGCACGTATCGCGTAAGAAGGTTCACGCTGCGACCGCTGGTTTAAGCGAACACCCTACAGGGAACTGAATAATGGTCACACCACGTTCGCTCCCTGATCGCGTGTGCTACAGTTCCGTTGCTAGCGCAACCACTCAGTAAAGGCGGTTCGCTGAGTTGTATGCTCCACGTATGTAATGGAATCCCGGGTGCAAATGTGCGGGAATTCGCGTTAGCTCTTGGTCAGCAGATAACATATGATTTTCCTAGAAGTGTCATTTCTACACAACTTGGTTAGAGGGATAACAATACTGTCCGGTTGCCATGTTGGTTTGTCGCACAGTGCGTCTTGGCGTAAGCAAATACAAGCCTTCAACATGTTTGCATTGGTTCAGAATCACTTGGTCATTACACTGCAAAAACTTAATCACGAGAAGCATCATGAAACTTTGACGAGCAGCTTCACAACTTGTAATTAAGCTTGGACAGAATAGGATAAGAAACAACCATTTTATCAAACTGCAATGAACAAGAAAAAATGTGAGCAATCAGCAACTTACCAGCGCTGAAAAATTGGTTGTAATGATCCTTCTTGTTAAATATTAGATATATATAGTCCATGGGAATTGAACTGATAAAATCCAAGACGAACCAAGACTTTAAGTAGTGCCTGGCAATTTCTTTCGGATTCAGGATGATCTCGTCCGCGTAGTCGTTGGTTACAACACCTGGCCGTAATCGAAATGACACAGAATGATATGGTGTGCCCAATTTGTACAGACAAATATCATTCCAAAAATTGGGAAAATAATCGACCCAAAACCACATTTGTGAAACATGTTTCTTCAAACGTGGTTTCCACAGTAACTGATTGGTCTCCCCAGTCCCTCAGGATTTCTTCTTCTCTGGTAATTAACACCATGGTCAAATTCTGGCAAAATAATCAGGACATTCTGTAACCACCCTGAGGCTCAGGTGAGTTAAAAATGCTGGTAATGAACGGAATTCGAAATTACTTCTGTAGGCTTGTTTTGAAAATTTTGGATAGCTAAGTCATTCTACAAGTGGTCTGTCAGCTAATTAGGAGTGTATGAATTCATCACTACTTACACGAATATTGCATACAACAAGCCAGTTATCGTGGATGGTTTATGTTTACAACCAACGTTTCGACTACCTTCGGTAGTGTTTCACAAGGTAGGTATTACAATCTAATAACTTGATTGTAAAACTTGCCACATTCAGCAGTGCTTACTAAATATGTTACTTACTAAGAGTCAGTTAATTCGAAGTGCAAGAATTCGACAAGAAAACGACGAAATTGATAAGTACTTTTGGCGCAAAATATTTCTGATCCATTGGGACTTTTGGCAAAACATGTCGGAGTTCGGAGAGTTGACTAACAACGAACTGTCCAAACGAAAGTTAGCCCATGGGAACAACGATCCACGGCTATCCAAAACCAGATTTATTTAGGACCCGGATGCTGAAGCGGTAAAATCCAACCCCAGTGGTCCTTCGGCAATAGTGTTCCAATTAAATTCATTGATCGCGAGCTTTTGTACCGGTTTGAATGTGGTGGGTATGTTATAATGATAATTTACATGAAATAATTCACCATGTGATATCATCACTCAACTCACCATAAAGAAACCATGGAAGCACTGTACAGCTGTTTCATCCTTGTTAGGAATCATGAGCAGTGCATATGGACCGCGCCCGAACTGGGACACGCGAACCCGAACAAGGACGAACGATTGTGAGTCGAACGCCTTAGCCATTACGCTACCGGGCAGGCTGTGAACGGTTTGTTGAACTTGACCACATGATGTTGCACATATCCGTCACTGATTTGCACGGTTACTGTCCGTTAGCTCACAGCGATCGACCCCTACTGATAGATGACTTCTCTGCAGGTAGCCTAAGTACGACGAAGGCTTTGGATATGACCTACAGAGCTTGATTACTTGATATGCACTGCTGATGATTCCTAACAAGGATGAAACAGCTGTACAGTGCTTCGATGGTTTGTTTATGGTGAGTTGAGTGATGATATCACATGGTGAATTATTTCATGTAAACATTCAATCTCCTACTACTAAAATGTATATTGATAATTCCAAACAATCGTGTTTCCATGTCCATTAGTGGGTAGATGGATGTAACTAATCCAGGCTGAGTCATTCAGCACAAAATTCCGCTTTCTATAGCATATTCTATTTTCAAATCTCAGTGTGATTGTTTAAGAACCATTCGCACTTAGAATTGCCTAAGTCAGCAACCCATCATCCATAATCGTGTACAACTCCCTGGGTACACTCTTACCAATCTTTTAATATGCATTTCCAGAATTCTCAAATTTGGGATGAAAAATTGTATTGCGATACCCATTAGACGGCGGAGAATTGCCCCCAACAGTTTGATAAACACGGCCCACTGAATTCGACACACTCCATAAATGACCATGCATCCGAAGGATCAAGCTACTTCAAATATTCTTTTTAGTTTCACTATCAAGTTCTTACTTACTCCCAATTACCCGCCTACCCATCCCAAGCGAAAATGAATGCTGTCAAAATGTAAACATATTTGCTCCATTCGATGTTACTTGTTCTCAAGGGGATGGGGACCGATAATCGCATCACCACAAAATGGTGCAGGGATCGTCAGTCGTTATCCCTCCCTCTCGGGTTGTATCGACCCTCGATGAGTGATCGATTTTTTTGGGATGAATTTCAATGTAGATAGCCGAAATGTAATCGAACGTTTTGCCATTGTCATCGGTCTACACGGCTCATTCACTAGACGTGTTCCAACAGCTGGGTTCATGCACATCGCGATTCAAGGAACCATTCCATCGACAAATTAAACTGGCTAACAAAACTGACCAATTTTCCCGTGCTAAGAAAATCATCTATTCTGTACTTAAAAGCTCAACAGTTGTCTAGTCTACCTCGTGTGGCAACGTAAATGCTATCACAGTGATGTACGTACAGGAGCCTATTGCCCGTGACGTCGGTGAACCAAACTTTACAACCGATGAGAAGATATCACTTTGAGTATAGAATATGCAACTTGTGTGTACATTTAGTGAGCAGCCTAAAATGGCCTAGTGTTTTTTCCACACAACTAGAAGCCAGTTCCAGAAATAAATTCAACAAAGAAACCTGAATTAAAAGTACAATGAACTACTTCTTTTAGCCCAGGATTTTCTGACCGCCAGTAAAAGAGAATTCATGATAAGTTATCACCCACGGTTCCCTGAAATTCGTAATTGGGGCTTAGAAATGTTTCATTTTCTATGGATCGGAATGATCAATCCCCGGAAATCGATGTCATTAGGAAATTTTTCACGCATAGATGACTGAGGAACTCAGAAGAAAAACTCGACATTTCGTGCATGGTTTGGTATTGAAATGTGCTCTGATATGATAGTGGACCATGCAGGACATTAACCGCAAGCCATGGGAAACCAGTTAAAGGATTGCCTGAAGTTAAGGTCAACTTGATCACTTGTTTGTAAACATCTAGTCATATCCGGATCACGGTTTACCACCGCCGCCTGAAATCATGCAAAGGTCAGCTAGAATCCTGAACTTCTACCATGAGTATTCTGCAAAGAGCAAATACCCATTCCAACAAAAATACTCATCTATCCCATAAAAACTCATCAAACTTCAGGGTTCTATCGAGGCTGGGCATTTTGAGTTCCCTAGTTCGATGTCACTGGACTCGTTGGCATTCAGTTTCTAACAAAATCTCAAACGGCCTTGACGGTAAATAAGTCGTCTGCGTGATTCGGAAAATGTGTCTGTTTAGCTGTTGAATTTGTGAATCCTTTAAGTGAGTGCAAAACATTCATGGATTAGTTGGCTAAACTTGGTGACTCATCACCAAGTTTACAAGGTCAATAAAGTTTTGCGTGAGACAGTTTGCTAAGGACGGACTGTGTACGTAAACGGACTCAAACAATCCCCTACACATAAGAGCACACCAGGCTTTCGAATACTGACTACGTAATAGCCAATAAAGACAATATAACTGTATGGAAAGGTCACGTGCGGATGCCAAAAATGTCTAATTTGCTTCGACTCGGTGAATCACGCCAAAAGGAAGCGCAATTAGGCCACAAGAGCAGACTTGGTTCCCAAACTTCACCGGCGTCAGTCGAACAATATACAGGCCTCGAATTAGATCAAATGCAAGTCGAAGACAGGCACAGAGTGAGCCAGTCACCCCAGTCCCCGGAATGATTGACAGTGGTCTGGTTTTGTACCACGTCCAGTGAGAGCGAGGTCGGCATTCCATTCGAAAAGCAGAAATAGATAATGAGCCTGTTAGACGGAGGGCAATCGGTTAAAGAATTCTTTTTTGTATGCATCCATGGTAGAAGTTGATTCTAACAAGTAAAACGAAGTTAGCTTGCTGAGGCGACCAAGAAGGCTTGACAGTCCTTGATTGATTAAGCGGGATGGGAGTGAACTAGACCAAAGTTGACTAAACGAAGGCTCTGAAGCTCTCGGGAGGGACAGAGGAGATTTCAAGGCTGTGCTGAGGCACATATAAGCAAGGTAACAGATGCGAATATTGTGCTATTTTAATTTAACTTTATGGAACGTTCTGGATAAACCATCTGGTGCACTGCCGACTATTATCCTAACCTGACTTGCGGACAGCTGAAGTTTCGAAAGGGAACCATATAAACAAATTAACATACAGGCCAATCAACCAATGTCAGGTAAATCTTGGAAATTACTACGGCAAATGTTATTCCAATTAACCATTTACGTTTTATTGACCATGACCAGCCGATTTTAGAAATGAATTGTGCTCAATAAGAACGATGTGTTGCGAGTCAAAGTCCTATGCTAGACAAGACAAAAAGGTTCGACCACTAATACTTAAGCCTAGATGTGTTTCCTGACGCGTTTGTGAGCAAAATGCAAAAATCTGACATTCAACAGGTACCTGATTTTGCTCATTACTTGGTGAAAAATGTTTGTTTCTTTTTGGGTAACAAGATTAAGGAAAAACACAAACATCAAACTAAACTCCTTCCTAGAGCTTCTTCAATCATCCAAATTTGTTGTCTGTTGGAAGGTGTATTTCTTTACTATGGTGCTTAGTGACTTGAACGTAATTTATTCTCGTCAGGTTAAAGACGATGTACTTAAAAAACAAAACCAGGCTAGCATCAAAATCTGACTATATTTGATTAAGTAGAACCCGCGAGTATGCGTGTGACATTCAAGTTACCTACAAGTCTCCTTCCTCCAAGATTGTTGTTTAATTTTCTAGCATTCTGCCCGGTACCGTAAAAGCCTCGTGCAAAAAGAAGCGTATTAAAAAGGGCCTTGGCTAACGCTGACTATTTGGATGCGCGTTCTTGAAATCTGTTAAAGAATATGACATTAAAACCTAATCAATCGTTTTAACAGAGCACTTAGTTTTCAGCAATACTGACTTCTATGCATCTCACAATAAGCTGTTTGAAGCAAACTTTCCGTCATTTTCTGGTTCGTTCAAACGTCAGGAAAAATCACGAATTCGTATAAAACGACCACACTCAGAACTACCTGTGCGAAACTTCACGGCAATATCGGCAATGAATATAATGTCTGATATCGAATTGAATATAATCCAATGAATACTGAGGTCATCATTGAAGAAAGAAATGGCCACCGGTAAAATGATGAGATTTGCGATCAGAAGTACGAGCATCAGGAGATCCCAGTAGAACCTGGATCAGAAAAAAAAGAAAAGAGCACAAGTCACAGAACTGGCAAGTAAATCCTAATACTGGTCGCAAATTACCGAATCAGACAGTTATTAAGTTCGAATAGCCTTACAATTTTGAACTAGAGACTGAAGGTACCAAGACGTTTTTATTATTTCCACTATTATGGGAGTGATTATAGTAGCCAGCAAAATCAAGACCTTGTAAAATATTCTCATTGTGTATTTAGAGAGATCAGACAGCATTTAGTAAATTCCATTCGTCTCATAGCATCTCCCTGTTTCATTTACCGTTTTTCAGATGAATCTCGACTGATGGGTCATCAAAATTCCATCGATTTTTTGTTCTACCATATTAACATTCCAAAGATAGCTCTGATTGCTGAATGTTCATCGCAAAGGTTGGGTAAAACGAGAGTAGATACGCAAAACAACGTACCGATTTTGGTTTGTTCATTCTCACTATTGCCAAAGTATGTTTGTTTATGTTCCAGTCTTGTACCGTTCACACATTGTAAATCTAGCCTAGATACGTAAATTATGTTTGGTTTGAAAACAATCCTCGTCGAAAAAGACAAACAAAATGGCTGGGAATAATCGGTTTTTCTATTCATCGTTAAACACGTAGCTAAATGATGGACAGCAGATCGATTTACCAGATTCTTTGAAGGGAATCGAACCAAAGGCCTACATTTATTTGGGAAAATACTGTGGAAAGGGCATTGGCGAAACTAATACTGGAAGAAGCTTTTTCAAGCGTCTTCCAGAAGCACAATGTAATTACCGTCTGTGTTCCGGCCCGCTGAGCTAATAGCATGTTACCAGCTGTTTACAATCTTTGACCAAAATGCGCTTGAAAGATATTTTGAAGTAAACCGGATATCCGGATGCATTCGCACGAACATTCATTCTGTTTAACGTTGCCCTTATCTTCCAGTAACCAGCAAGTTATTGGATTCTGTCGAGACTTATTTAGAACTCGCTCTTCTATAGCCACCTGGGATGTACCCTCAGATCAAAGATCAAAAATTGTGGTTGAATTATTTGCGATTAGCTTAACATTCCTGACCATTCCGAATAAACGGCAAGGCAAAACATCGGTTGTGGAAAAACGAATTTTGTACAGCTGTTCAGGTATCAGATGAGAGAAAATGACAAATCGTGACTGGTTAATGGAAAGGGAATAAATCAATAAATCCAATGTCACACCACGGTGCAATATACTGCTTAGCATTCGAGCACCCCAGGTGTACCGTGATGCCCACGCATTTTGCGGGGTTAAAGGTGATTTGTGGTTAACTTTGCAAACGTGCAGATAGGAACCTATCAATTTACGAGTTATTCTTTCCATTGGTGTAAAAACTCGTAGTTATGCTAGGCCTAAGATAACATGGAGATCCGCAAAGAACGCTCGTATAAACAGTAATATCCAGTCAAGCCATTCAGTGAATGATGCATGAAACATCAAGTAAATCTCAACCTAGATTTCTCATCTACTGACTAAGTTTAAACGTACTCTGGCAAAAATCCATATTATACGAGTGGGCAAGGTTTTAGATGGTATCTTTCTGCCGGTCAAAGATTTTCCTAGAGAATAAAATATGCAGTCCGTCTTCTGGTTGTCAGTAAAACCACACAACTGTACCCGAGGAGTGGGATAGAAATGTTTTGGGAAACCGCCGTGTATGAGGTAAGCTTACAATGACCAGCTTGAGTTTCTGCGAAAGTGGGGGTTTTTCATTCACGCTAATACTAATCCTTAATTAGTAGTGCTCTGAACAGTTCAGTTCCCGTTATCTTCATACTCAAACTACTTGGTTTCTGAGAGAGGTTGGCAGTTGCTCATAATCAAATTATATTCTGCTTGAACATATATACAAATATACTCAAATGTAGTGCATCACGAAATGCACTTAAGTTCAGACTATTAAGAGAATCAAACTGAAAATACTGCTTTAGCTATTCTAGTTCTTTCTTCTCATTCTAACAATGCCCTATCAAGGATAAACCTTCGCGTTTCTTGAAATGTGCACTTATAAAATGATTAGATGACCATATACGTCATTTTTAGTCTGGCAGGTTTGTTTCTTGATTTTCTCTGGATTAAATTCATTCGAAGATTTAGGTAGAATCATTTCTGAACTTCTTCTGTCTATATCGGAGATACAAACAATCTTTTTCTAGTCGGTTGTTGATTGTTTCTGTTGTTTTCGCATAATAGTGTTCATCTAGGTGGTACTACAACCAATGGGCAATTTTAAGTTTCACTGGTTTAAAATAAGGACTGTACACTGGCCATTTATGTGAGACATCAATGACAGATAACCCCATAAGATTACCTGACTATCAAGTTCATCAGATTATCGAACTAGTAGTCCTGTGGAAGCAAGTTCTCTTCGCAGTGTACAAACCCGCTGAAGTACATCTCACGAAAAGTCAAAGTGCCTAATTAGATTAGCTTACTTAGAGGTCAAGCGTACGCCTTTATGGGTCGCAGTCACCTCGTTATCGCCGTGTAAGCACTTGAGAAACAAATCAATCGACCTTGTTCATTAGACTGAGAACCCGATAAAAGCTGCCGAAAAACCATACAGGATTTGCGTAAACATTTCGAAATTTCGAAATGTTCTCACATTTGACGTACTTTAGGAACGTAGCAATTCTCAAACGGTGAAGACAGCGTGTACCATCGGATGTAACTGCCTAAAACTGTATAAAATGACCAGAATCCACTAGTAATTCAGTGCTCAATAATTGTCCAAACGTGAGTTTTATTGTCCCCATTTCGGATAACTAGATGAGATGTCGAATTTTAAGTGGAATACGATACACACCAACGTTTCAGACAGCCGCGAGTGTACATCGAACTGTTTAACAGATGACAGTTGTAACCTTTTGAAAAGACGATAGCGATTGATCTGAATTACCGTAAAGCGTGCTAAGTGGATGGATACTAGGGGCGGCTGATTTTGCGGCCTGGTTTGTGTTGTCACATGCGCAAACTGTTGTTCTGAAACCGGTGCGTGTTTTATTCGTATGATCGTTTCCCCGATGGCTCGTTCTTGAATTAGCATTAGATTAGGAGAATTTCTTCGATCGGTTGCTTATGCGTAACCTCGAGCAAAGAAGTCGTGTACGTGTGAAGCGACATGGCAAAGGTACTACTGACTACTTGATTCCTCCCAGTGAAGCAAATGCAGAGCAGTTTTCCCTCTTACCTTCGGAGGCCAGGCCTCAGACAACGTGCTAACCACGTCGCTTCTATATTTCTGAGGTACACAGAGAAAACCAAGCGAAGTGAAACAAAAGGCTTGCCGGAAATGCCAAACAAACTTCCAGGTCTATTTTCGGGGCTTTAGAGCATATCACCAATACACTGTTATCCACGGTTTTGTACAAACTGCCAATCATAGGTATACAATCTGCCGGTACGCTCGGTTTGGGTTGTGCACATTTGCAATCCAAATCTATCCGAGGCTGTAAAGGATTTCCTCAGACCACAGTTCGAATGCAGAAAATAAAACGACACAAGTTCCACTTTAATAGACGAGTTCACGTTTGACGAGCAGTGATTCAGAAACTGAAAATGGCGTTTTCAATAGTTACCCAATTTGAAAGTGGTTTTTAATATTTGTTCTCTTATATTAATCAGTGAGGCTTTGAACTACAAGTAAGGTGGAAGAAGTTGCTTACACGCATCAGTTCCTGCGCAATTTATCGTAGAAGTGAACTTTCTAATTGCGATCCTCTCGGGCCCCAGTCCAATGCAGTTTCCCACTGGAATTAACATTCGAAAGAAGACTACTGTAAATTATACGTAATCCACGGATTCACTGCCCTTATTCGTTTGCAGCTAGCTGTTGAAACTGTCTTCTAACAACGGCTCACCCAAATCAGTCTCCGGAATGTGCGAGTATTCTTTTTCGTACACGCGCCGATTCGCAACTCGAAATCGCTGCCCAGTTGCAGACTCGTGAATCGCACTAAACCGAGAAAACAATTCACTCACCTAACAGTCTTCATCTTATGAATGTTATCGATCACATAGACGAGTTGAAATAGAAGTCTGTTTGTAAATAATCAGGAATGAATTTAATTCTATTTCCTCGTTGCTCTCCCTGAAGTCACGGGCGATGCTTCATTGACAGTCTTTCCCACAGACGGGAGAACTGTGCGTCTGAAGTGCTCAAAAGTTAACGGGAAATTCCAAGTGCTAGCCTAATCCCAGTCGAAATTTACATTTTTTCATACAAAATATGATTGATTGTTTCCCACATTGATATAACTCTTGTAATCTACCGTTCGCGCGGATCGATGTCGTCTGCAAAATTAAAAACATAAAAGTTTGTTCTTCCATTTATTTACCTGTTCGTATGGTGGGAAAGCCGATATGAGTTACCAGATTCTGAACAGAATAAATTGTTGCGCTCGGTTGGAGTGAAGTGTTTGTTCCAAATTTTGATTTTTTGCAACTCTGACGTGATTTCCTATTTCAAATGTGAAAAATTTCCGTTGGGTTGAATTTCGAAGCTGAGCATACAAGTTTACCTCGTAAATTATGCCAGACTATTTCAAGAAAGCCGTCAATAAACCGTCTGGTTTGGAAAGTGTCTAAACTTATTTCCTCCCTTCTGGGCTGCTTTAGTAGAAGGAAAGTGGGATTTCCGTAAGCCGTGTAATTACTTTTCGTAACCTTTTGAACCGCGAAATGCATCAGACAAATTACCGCGGTGCTTAGATGACATTTGTTGCAATGTCCACATTAGTATCTATTTCTTGAACGAGACAGGCTTTCATTGTCACAGCGCGCCTAAAATGCTACGATTAACAAGCAAATAATATTTGCTAACGAGGAACCAATTTGGGAACACTATTCATTCATGAATCTGGCTTGAAATATCAGAATTGCACAGATGATGTCGCGTAATGAGTAATACGGGGAATGTTGGTCTTTACTAAAAAAGCCTCACGAATAGCCAAATGTTTAACTTGTGTCATCAATTTTCTCAGTTTCCACTACCCACGGCTGTGGAAATTTTGACAATCTGACCTGTTTTGTTACCTATTTCTTCTCGTGACTACTGATTACCCAGGACCAATAATCTACCGTTATATAATGTCAAACGCACTAAACACTTCCAGGGTCAATCGGATTAAAATTTACTCCCTTGCTGCACCCGAAAACATAGCAAGGCATCTTGCCTTTGAATTTGTTCGCAGCTGTACACTTGCCTTTCTACCTTCATTCATGGTAATTATAGGATTTCACAATACGCAACCAAATCGGCCCTTATTGCCGAACCGATCAGGACACAGGCCGAAGTCAAGTTCACAGTTCATAGACATTTTCCTATTTGCAGCGAGCAAAGTGGCTGGAAAGAACGGGAGCTTCTCCTGTCTGCTGTCTCGTAGGTCAATGTCTCGTCGCATACGTTTAGATTGTATATGCCTGCTTTCTTCCATTATACTTCGGCTGAGTGGAAGCAAATCAGCCAGAAAATGGAAATTTTCCTTTGCCAAACATTCATTTTATCCATGGAACATGTGTTGATGTGTTAAACAAGTACCCCATGAATTTCGTTGTTCATTAGTGCTTACCAGCTACGTTTACCCCAATGATATCGCTTTCACCGCATACATTATGCTCCCACGGTGCCATTGCGGGGACCCTATGTGCTTTTGACAGAACTAACCCTTTGGGCTTTCCTGTTTTTTTTTATTCTCGCGATATGCTTACCGAAGATTAAGACAATGAATGAGCCAAAATGTAGAAAAATATCAGAGGAGGTTATTTTTTTAGAGACTGTTTGAATAGGGAGCATCTGTTCGGACCAGGAATAATTAACCATCGCCGATAGTTTTGTACAGTGAAAATCAAAGTTTTCATTCAAGCTGAACCTAGCTGGACGCCGGAACCTGGGAATTCAGCCCAGTATACACATCACCTTTGAGTACCGATAGCAAAATACCGAACTTTCGTTCCGATGATGCAATGAAATTGTGTCGAAGCTACATATCAGTCTAGCGCGGTGTTGAAACGGTGTAAAATACCTGCCGTTATGTGCTTGCTGTTGCATTCGTCGATAAGGGAGCCACGTTACGAATGAACCTATGGCTATCTCTAACTCAAGCCTTTTGCATTCTAACACCTGGGCGAGATAATTTCCAGTGTATTGGACATTAAACTGATTTAAGTATTTTTAACTGAGAAATGAATTAAACTGCCATGCATAGTTTTACTTTGTCTGTTATATGTGTTCACTGATTATGTGCAAGAGCTATACAACTGACAGCAGCACGCCTGTTTATTGGGATAAAACTGGAGACATCTCGCAATAAAAAGAGAGAAATTGTATTTCATACACGCTGTTAACCATACTCAATATCCAAGCTTACCGAAAGCTGCTACACGGGTGAATAATCCACTTTCCTTGTTGTGCTTGTCGGCGTTTTTCCTTCAACAACGCATTCTTGCTTCCAAACAACTTCATTGCAAGTTTGTTGTCTGAGGGTTGAAAGAAGGCTAAAAATTGTTCTTTCAGGTAACTGGAAGTGCTTTGTTTTGCCATTTCCGAGCCCTGTTCAACAAAATTCCCGTCTGCAAGGGCAGCAATCGAATAAGCAGAATGTGAATTCAGACTGAAATTATTTGTGCTAGTAGCTTTGTCCGTCAGATGGTCATTTTCGTTCAAACGGGGGCCGCTGCCGATGTTCGTACGTGGGCCGATTGGTGAAGGAGGTGTGCCCGTTGAGTCGTGCGTGAAAGCAATTGATGGTTGTGGTTTGGAAACATTGTCCGAACTGAAATTTCTTTTCAGTGGTTGTTCTTCTTCCATTTCCAAGGAGGTGAATGTTACTGTTTTGTAATTCTCTATGGAGCTTTCGTTCAAAACTGGATTGTTTAGAACACCGAACGAAGCTCCTGGTCGACGATATCTACCCGGTCCTGAAGTACTATCAACGGCAGTTGAATGGATCCGTCTGATTCCTCTTGCACCCGGTCGTTTTAGTCTAGTTACGTCAGGCTGACTACCAGCCGGAGGAAGCCGGGTGCTAAATCGCCCGGAGCAAGTAAACGGGTCATATTTTAGCTCGGAATTTAAAGCCTCATTCAATTCGGCTCCCACAATCACTTGTCTGTCAGTTCGTCCCCAGTCAGTGTTCAGCTTACTGGAACTAGGTTCACATTCTTCCAAAAGGCCGACAGGCATTTCCAAGATTATGCTATCAAATCTTCTGGTCACACCTGGCACAAAATCTAAATTTGACCTGGCTGCTCTCGATTTTAATTGCTTTGCGGTGGATTTCCGAATCCCATTTTTCGTCTCTTTTTGTTGTCCTCGAATTCGACAGCTGGCTTCTGAAATGGCACGTCGTAGCTGCGGTCGTAAAGCTCGTCCACGTGTGGGACGTGTCGGAACAGGCTCCGCCTCTTGGAGAACGCCCTCTGTGCGCACAGGAGAGGAACTGCGGTTGAAGATTGGATTTGTTTCACCTACTTCCCCACTAATGACAGCTGAAAGTGACGATTCGTAACCTGAACGTGGATTGCCTAATCCACAATGATCTATTGTGGGAGCCCGTCGGTTTCGACGTAACAATTGCAAACGGTTGTTGTTGTTGTTGTTGTTATTGTTGTTATTGCAACTGCCGGTGATGTTGGTGTTACTGTTCGAATTGTTATTGGTTGCGGTGGAAGAGCTCGGAGAGGGGAGAAAGCTGTCGTTCTCTTTCGCCATATCCGGACAATCGGGATCTGCCTCCGAGCTGGAGTATATCGGATAACTTTGAAGGGGCACATGATCTGCGGGGATAAGTAACCAATATGCAGAACACGGTCATCAATGAGGGACAATAAAAATCATAGATAAAATCAGTTTGACTCGCGGTCGGTCAGTTGCGCACAATCATAGATGAAAATATCACCAAGGTTAACTCAAAAGAAGTAGTATTCCATTCAAAGCAAGGAAAACAGTTCCCGCCCAAAAACTCATTTGTGATGCGCAGCACATGTAAACGCTACTCAGTGAAGCTGACTCGTCGATCGGCAGTACGTTTGCCTGATGCAACGTCTCCACTGCATATGTCCGCCGCACGATCCCCTTGCCTTAGCGAATGGCAAATCATTTGGACACACGTATACACACGGACACGAACAGGCATTTTCGTGCACACCCACACGCGCACACACATGTGCGCAAAGCAACCGTGAGCTTAATGGAGGGGGAGGGGGCAAGACACGAGAGGCAGGAGAATACGTGCAGGTGATGACCAGCCGTAATTAGTGTTCACATCACACTCGCGGGCATACAAATGAGAAACCCGGAGAATTTTATGCCTCATCGGATTTGAAACGGTTGAATTCAGAGGACATGGGCCACACTATCAGAAGTAAATGTATGTAACTGCATGGTTCGAGATGTAAAGGCGTCGCGAAATCATCAGCAGCAAGTGAGAATAGCCATAAGAAGATATAACTTTAAAGAGTAATATTGCGCTTGAAACCTGTGTACGACGGACTTTTGAGAACATATTCCAAGTGTTCTTGTGGTCAAATATGAGTCGTTAAAGGTTTTACATAAATTTTGTAACAAACCGAAAGACAATTCGTGATTGTCATTGAATAACACTCGGGAATGCGATGACGAACACGTGGGTGTGAAGCTGCATCAGAATATAATGCAATAAATGAACTTCGGCAAATATAAACTTGGAGGTGTTAGAAAATGGAAAAGCTACTTGTCATGAATTAAAGTTTTAGCAAGGTCATTCTAATTCCTTGTACTAAATATGTAGTACATTTGATATGCGGAAAATCAGAAATACACATTCGATGCCCATTGGCGAGTAGGCGGTAGGAACCGGCGGCCTTGCCACCATAGTTCCAATGACAGGTGTTGCTTTTTGCCGTCATATGGTTATAACATCCCAGAACGCATTCCAAATTTTTGGTTGTTCACTGTCGGAATTGCCTTCTAGTCCAAGCAACATTTTAGGCCAGCCTCCGCTAGAACCTTAAAAATGCTATAGTAAATGACGACCACGGTGATTGTACGTATACGTGATGTGTAGCGCTTTTGATATCTTTTATCTTGAGTGAATATTTCTGCGTTATTTTTCTTTCTGTTCGATGACATCACGACTTAACTGGCTCAGATGAATTTGACTGCACTCGGCCTGACATGCTGGGCTACATAATCTTTTCACCTTTCACAGAAATGAGACTGTAAATATTCAGTTACGACTGCATCAGTAGAGTAGATCGGTCCTGCGCACGAGTAAACGCAAAACAGCGCTACTCCCCAACCATCATTTCCATATTACTCTCCCTTCGTCCCTCTTCCCCTCTCTCCATATATATATATATATATATATTTATATATGAGAATGATTGAAAAGGAGCACTTTACTTGTGCCAACAGGGAGCACGTTTCTTCTTGTGACCACTGGTTCGCTTTCTCTCGCCTATTCTTTTATGATACCTTTAAAACCGGTGGTCCATCTGTCGGCTAGGCTATTTAAATGTTTATGCTAACTAACCACTAGTTGAAAGATGAACCCCCAAATCAGGGTTTTAGAAGTGACTGCGTCCGTGTTTAAAACAGTGTTCAAACAACAATAAAATTTGACGTCATATACTAAGGAAACCGCATCGATATGCTTTGAGACTGAAGCGTTCATCGCTTTATCGTCATTGAAAATTTCATGAACCTTACTCGAGCAGCGAATGTCGAATAAAAGCACAAGGTTCTGACGGTTTTTTTGAGGTGTACCAGACTCTGCCACCCAGTCTCAAAGTATTGCATGTCTAATCACAGCAGCTGTTTTACTAAAATGGACAAGCAATCCCTAGGCTATTTTTCAGTTCTCGCAAAAATCTGCAATTCATTAAGCGACAGCTTTTAAAGCTCACCTAAAAATTGCTGGCGCATTCGAAAATGCGAAGAATTCTCTCCCGAACCGTAAGCGAGCAAGCAGAATATAGTATCGCTCGAACTGTGGCACATTATTACAGATGTTTGTTATGCAGTCACAAAATTGTATACAAAAGCCCAGAGGCTGATGACTATTCAGTTTGTTCTTCATCGCTGATTTCCTTGCACAGATGCACACACTTCTTCATACTTGGCCCAAGTGACCGTGCTTGGTTTGTTTATGTGCATCCATTCGAATGCTTCTCCTCTAGTGTCTACCAGTCGTTGTTAGTGCATCTCCATACCTCGCCCATAAACTACATATCATTGTATCCAGCCGCAGGCGATCTGGGGAATTCAGTGACAAGCCGAATGAGTTATAATCCACAGCACGGTCAATGGGGAGAACATTTTTGATTTGTGAACCACAAGAAATCGCGGAAGGAATGGCTGTAAAGGCCTTGTGCAAACGTAATCATCCGTGCTGCTCAGATTTCTACCAAACATTTATATGGACATAGCGCACACAGCAGGCAACCAACTTTCACAATGCAACTCCGATTTGTCGATCTGGACAAAGCCCAACCTTCAGTGTTACGCAGTTCTACATGCAGTCATTCTAATCTTTGAAATCTACAACCTACTGATTTTAATTGGAGAGAATTTTTCAGGTCAGTCTTATTTAATGGGTTCTGATTACACCGTTGTTAGTCGTTAATATATGCTGCGCTCGGTAATATCCTGAGAATTTTCAGCGAATTCCATGGTAAACCCTGACAACTTTCGGATGTTGATGGTAAAGAAAATTTTGAATAAAATTCCAGAGAAAGCAAAAGCAATACTAGAACTCCTGTTAGTGATATCTGGTCCCATATAACTCGTGGAGAAACAGCAACACTGGTAAACCTATCTAACCAATAGCTGGTGGGCTGCATACGTTGGAACCGAATTTGGAATTCCCAAGTTTCGAATTTTCTTGTTCGGAATCACGTGACCATGGCAAATCAGCTTAAAATCCGATACAAGAACAAACCAATGAGTAGGTACTTATTTGACTTCTTGTACGACGGTAACTGATGGGATAACGTTGGCACGAATCCCAACAATTTACAATTGCTGTTGATTCTACTCCAAAGTCGTAGTGTGGCAACTCTTTGATTCACTGAAAATCAAAACTTGGGTAAAGGTGAACGTTGAAATTTTGCTTACAATGATTTCATGCTGATAACTGATCATGTTTCCACAAGTTCTTCATTGGTGTCATCTATTGCGCCCAAATGAATATTTCGCGAACAAGTAAAGAGAAAAATTGATTGTTGATAATTCGTCTTATTACTACAAGCTACTATTGTTTGTCAATATGGGCGATACCCGGTCAAATCTAAATTTATAGCTCTAAGAGCTGATAATACAGTACTAGTGTACATGGAAGGTCGAGTTCACATCCTGGGTGCGACAGTGAATGTACACTGTTGACCAACTCAACTGAAGACGACACTCACGTCTTGTGTTGCCCGTGAACAAGGTTGACCGCGGATTTTGCACGAAAGATCCATTACAAATGTCCTATGAATTTTGTGCAATACTTGCAAGTAACCTTAAAAATCACTGTATTATTTTATTTGTGATGTTTAAACCAGAATAAATTTACAAGTAAAATTAAGTTTTGCATGAATCACAAGAATATGCAGATCTAATTATAACACCATATTCGTCCAAAGAATGTTTGCATTCATATTGAAGAGCACTAGCATGAAAATATTCACGCGCAAAGTTTTCATTGAAGCTTGCCAGCCATTCATTTTTTTTGTTTTCACAGGTCGATAAATATTTACGTTAGTCTTTTCAGGTAGATTTGGTTCACGATAAACAAGACAATTTTGTTGTTTTTGAAAACGCAGGCGACTGGGTAACAAACTTTTTGAAGTCAGCAAAGAAAAGATGAAAAAAATAATCTGTTGCAAAGGACAGATTTATCGATGAGCGCTCCACTGAATTTCCTCGGGCAAATTGTTTTGTTTCCTACACTTTACTCTTACTTCCGATCAATTTTTGGTCGGAACCAATTACTGTCCAAGCCACCTGCTTGGGTCGTACACAGACCAGTTGACTAAATGCCTTGCATCAAGCGGTTAATGACTCGAACTATGTAGGCTCTCCGATTCTCGGTTCATATCGTTCATTGTAGATTCCATCTCCGGTCAAACGAATGCTCAAATGGAGTACTGACGATTGTTGACGAGCACGACAGAACAGTTGTATGGGGTTTTCAGCTGTTTTCATTGTTGAATAGCTTGCCAATACTGGTAGATGAAAAGTAAAATTTCCCATATATCGAAATCCCCGAGATCGAGTCGACACCACCGTCGACCGAAAGCATGATCTTGGTCCCGATTCAAATACCCACCTAAATCGCACAAGTTCATTCCAATTACAATTATGCTGCGGAGTAGTAGTGCTTCGAAAGTTGTGCTTTCTCACTACAGCAGACAAGTTTTCTCTCAACCGAATGCCGTGATTAGGAAGCAGGTTACTCGAAGTGTTTATGCTCCATTTTTCAACCAGTCAGAAAATTTGATCTAAGTGTCCCGGAGTGTCCCCGAAAGGGGAAAACCATTCGTCACCTTGGATGCTGCGTTGAAAAATCGGATTTCATGTAATCACACTGCTTGCAAAATTGGATGAAGTAATTTGCTAACAACTACTGAATAGGTCAACAGAACAACCTCATCCGTTGTGAGATCCAGGCAAGATTCACACAACAACAAAGGCGCCCTTAGGTTATGGGTAAGGAAATGGCCACTAGTTCAGTGGCTAGTCGAGAATAAGGCATGCACAGGCTCTCGACGAACAACGGCAAAGTCATGCACTTTGTGGATTTTCTCAAACCAAGCATTCTTCCTAGAAAATTACGGGGTCGCTGATCACTATTTGACATGGCGAGTGAGGCTGCCCATCGAAATACGGCCACTGACCATTTTCGTGCTTCATTAACCCCAAAAAGTTTGCCAAAAGAAGCACCCAATGGTCTGTAACAAATTTGCCACCGCATAGCGTTTGGTTGTGCAGAGAATACGGGCGCACCATCGAATCAATAAGTCTATCTTAAATTGCGGGACCAGGCATTAGCGAAGATGGGGTCAGCTGATGATGTGAAGGAGGAGTCTGGAAGATATACATATTTTTTCTTTCTTATCGGTTTCGTGTTTCTGTTACAATTTCTCTGGCATAAGATCGGTAAACACATTCGTGTAACACACCGATAAGGAAAATATGTAAATCCTCTGATGGATGAATTGGCCGGAGGGAGTACTTCCGTCAGCGGGCATATCAATTGGTCACGTATGCAGTGGATGACAATTTCGAGACCGTAAAAGTTGAAAAAGAAGCCAGTACAAAAGGAAAGCATATGGTCTGGTTTGACGAGTAATTACTATTTACGCTCACTCTCGTTAGAGAGGTCATACGCAGCATCAGCCAGCGGGGGAGCAATCGTTGACCAAACTGTGTTGCCTATCAGTTTCCAGTCAAACAACAGTTGCTACTACGCACAAAAGACACTAAGTTTTCTCTACAGGGTCAGGCGCACTAGCCCGTAGAAACTGTTGCAATGGGCTAGCCACTTTGTTTGTCATGGAAGGTCTATTATTAGTGGACTAACTTCCTTCCATGATCCTAGCTGCGAAAACGCGTTTACGATATCCAATTACAGTACAATCGCTGGGCAAAAACGACCTGGATGGTCGGCCAAATTCGTTTTCCGTAGGTATTTGCTCAAACGATATGTGACAAATAAACGAAATTTCCTGGTAAATTAAACGTCTACGATAGGTGACTATGTAAAGCTCGTTGAGCACTTCTAAGATGAATAGGTTTGCTGATCAAAGATGCATTCGACCCTGATCCGTACTCATCATGTTAATTCAAAATCCCTGGCATAATATGGCGAATATTTTCTTGTTTCATCTTGATGCCTTGATAATGGCACTCTCCCGTAAGTCACATACGCTACAACAAAGCAATACTGTTGAATTCGGTCAAGGACATTACCGTGCTTCAAACGGCACCTTTAACGGGAAAATATGTCGGTTTATCTTTTTACCAGTGTTACTGTAACAAACCTGAACACCACGTAATGATTAATCATTTTCATTTACTGAATTATCACTTGGAAGTTTAAACACTTTATCTTTATGAGGTGTACATCTTGCCGAAATGCATGAAACATGTTACGGTGTTAATCAACCAGTTTTAAATCACTTAGTTTATTTTAGCTTTTTCCAAGGTAAAATGAGTAGCTTGATCTGGCAAAACAACCCTGGTAAACCAATCGGCATGTCGCATTGTAATTTGCCCTGAAAAACTGCTTCCGTAGGGCAATGCGAATTTCAGAGCGGCCCGTATGTGCATCCGTAGTGGACTTCGCGTTTCATGCACGTGATCGGTGACTATGTATGGGTACCTCATTCCTAGACAGTAAGGGTGACGAGCAATTTATTTCTTCATTTTTTTTCATCACCTCTTATGTATTGTGAAATTCATTCTCCTGGACTTGGTAACACACCAAGGTTTCTAGAATCTCGACCTGTTCTTATATGGATGCTGCCATATAAAAATATGCCTTGTGAAATGTCTACTGTGGTCCAAATAGTATCAGCTGGGTACTTTGACGAGAAACATAAAGTGACGCCAAATATTTTAGATCATAGTAAATGCGCCTAAAATTTGAGTACCACTAGGAAAACCATGATTAGATTCTCTAATCGGGCTTTCAGAAACGGGCGCAATTATGAATTTTCTCCAGTCTGTACGTGGGGGATACTCAATCGATTATCTTTTCTACAGTCGTTTGTTTGTGACTGTGGTTAGCTGCCTGATTATTTGTTCAATAGACAACCAGCCGCAAAATAACCTAATTAATCCCATGTGAATGAAAATTAGGACCGATATGACTCACTGGTAGAACCGAGTATTTGCACGTAGGCCAAATTCTCCTCAAAGATGAAACTATTAGTTAAAAAACAACCAGCACTGGAACAGAGTAGAGCGCAGGAAAAGTGGACTTGATAACGACATTTTGATTTCTTCATAACGTGATTGCTCAATAATTCTTTCCTTAGACGTCAAACGAGCAAAACAACATCCATTCTTTGTTCCTTTTCCAGTGCACACTTACTGGCTGCAAACTTCGGTGCTGCGACGTATTTGCCCGTGTATGCATTGCAAATGTCTTACGGCTTTGATCGTTCGTATTGTTGGCTAGCTATCACTGAATAACCTTGGACTTTGTGATAAAATGAATTTTCCCCACATTTTGCCATCGGGCCGCATTTCAACGGTTTAGATCATCAGTCCACTTGCAAAAGTTTTCCTTCTTTTCATTATATTCGTTGTCCCGAAACAGGACACTGATCATAGCTTGGATTAAGTTTTACAGAATGCCTTGTGTAGAAGATAGAAATAAATTCTTGCGGAATAACAGAATATATTTCGCAACTGTTTGCACCTATCCGACCTGCGTACTCAGTACTGCGTTGTCCAGTCATCCACACATTCCGAAATGATTTGCGAATTAGGAACACAGAAATGGCTAGGAGTATGAAGAGATGGTGAGTTTCATTTGCGAATCACAGCAGTGGTTCCGTATTTTGTTTTAATCTGATTTCAAAATTTGTACACTTTGAAAACCTTGCCAAACGTTATTTCAGTGCAGCTGAATTTCCGGCAACGTACGGTTGCAAAGCCTATCTTCCGTTCACAGCATTCTTCTTTTTATTAGGACAGCCACGATTTAAAAGCAACTTCAGTAGTAAATAGATCACTCGCTTTGGTGAAAGAAGACAGTTCCCTTTCTCAGTTATTTCCAAACACAATCAATGGTACATTTTTGCCAGTTTATGAATTATGCGTGCACGCGCCCTTTGACAGGCTGCGCTACAATTCTGTGTCATCATAATTCGTTATTTTGTTGCTGGATATTTATTTCAATCTTCTTCTCCGTTCGATGCTACCATTGCCCGGAATTACTTTTGTTCAAGAACCGTACCGTTTCTCTACATATATTGGGATCCCGTGTTTCTACACCTCAACGAGCTTCTAACCGATGTAGAAGAGGCAATCGTGCTGGCTGAAAGACAGCCCTTAAATGCACCCTTCAATCCATGATGTCCACTCCGGCTTTGTTGAGTACCAACATCCGCTCTCCGTTTAGGAAAATGTCGGATCTGTTCATCATATTTCATTTAGCGATCCATTTTCATATGTGTGTCACCTGCATACAGGAATCGTGGCTGAACCCAGATATTACGGATTCGCTCGTGTCGATGGACAGATTCAGACTCCATCGGCAGGACAGAGTTTTGAACAAGGAGAAGACTGGAGGCGGTGTTGCAACATATATAAACTCCTTTGGTTTGGCGAGTCCGAGGTTGTTTATACGTACTCTCTCAATGGAAATTACTGTCTCGTATCATCCCAGGTTTGCTCGCCATAACAGCACTATCACTACCAAGTTATACATTGCCCTCTTTAGCTCGCAACACAATATCACATCT
>LUCM01010826.1:81185-149345 GCA_008360955.1 Fasciolopsis buskii | reverse complement strand
AAAATTGTACCAACAGACAGACGGGTCGTGGAAAACTTTGAAAATCATCGTTGCTCGACCACGGCTTGTGAGAGGCAGATCATGCGGCACATACTGAACAATGACAAGGGGACTTACCTTGATAAACGCTAATGTAAGCAGGAAAGAGAAGCGGACCGACAAAGAACAGCAACTCTGCAAGCTTCCCCTGACCATTGTTAATCACCCACCGCATACATTTGAAGTTCTATCCACCCACTCGTCGTACACTGGGTTCGGTTCAGTAAAATACACCAGAGAAGCCCATGCCATGAATTACGCCTGGGACAAACTCCAAATCGTGTTCCAGTTTGTGAAACTAGAAGAGACCGTGGGACCCGAATTTAGATAACCCGACGATAATCTAGAAAGGCCAACGCACCGATTTCATCGATGCGTTTATGGACTTACAAATCATGGTAAATAAGGCGAGGCGATATTTCGTACAAAGGACCCTCTCAAATTTCATAGAAATTGAAAAAGGTCGTCAGGAGGATACATAATAGACGACAACAGGCGCTTAAGTATGCACACGCTCCCACAGCTTTTCTAAGGCCAGATGTTCAAGCGGATGGGCGCGAGAAGCGCTTTGCTAAAGCAGTAGCAACCTCAAGATTAGGGATAGGGAATAATAGTCTGACCCCGGTCTCCTTGCAGTCCAAGTAATAGGAAGACGAAGACATCCAGTGATGAGTTAAACAGTGAAGTAAATGCATCCATCAGAAACCCACTCACCCGCATCACAGGCCTTACACACCACCCTGACGCACCCACCAGACTGCCCACGCGCACCAACCACCCTCGCTGGCCTAATTTTAGTGATGTGCAGCAAAGGCTCGATCAACCTCTCTCAGTAGAAAAACATATGTAACTGTCATATCATCATCCCGTACAAATATGACCGCGGTTTAAGTGGAAGGATGGAGGAAATCACAATTGATGCTGTCAGCATCCCACTAAGAAGTTTCGTATGCTCTTCCTTCGCTCCCCCCCAAACACGTCGAACTGCCTCGAAATGGGATTCAATTGTTGTTACCAATCAACAGCTGGCTGGTGAATGTGGTGTCGAATGCCGTTGGACCTTTCAAGCTTTTAAATAGCTCTAGGAAATAATTCTCATGTTCTTGAGTTTTACGAGATTTGTAGGAGTACTCCTTGAGTGTCTTAGAGATCTCTACTAATCTGGCGTGAGATTCGGGCCACAACATGGAGAGGCATTACGTGTTTCTAAGCGAACCGTGAGGTGGTCTCTACGCGAACTGGTTTAAAAGTCAAAACATCCAAGTGTTTCGAATGTCTGTTCTCTCTCCCTCGGTCGGCCTGCCAATCCGAAACGTCTTCCATCAACTCAAAAACGCTTACCAGAGTTGATTCTTGGAAATAGCTACGTGTCAATATTGATAAAAATCTGAAGTGGACTAATCACATTTCCAACCGTGTAAAGAGTCTCCGACGGTTGTCCTTTCAAATCGTGAAGCTTCGACAGTACAAGGTGAAACAAAGCACCATCTCCCGATTTGTATACCAGTGTGTTTTCCAGTCCTTATTTATTGTTCTCCCATCATATTTTCAGGTTCTCTTAAAAAAGACTTTAAAATTCTTCGCCGGGGACTATCAATTATTAGCTGAGTGTCCTTCATACCACTAGCTGAATTGTCCTTCAATCTATGTGATCAACACTTATCAGCATGTGAGAAATTCGCTCACAAAATTCTTCCTGACTCCACGCATCCTCTGCACATTGATCTTTCGAAATGTCGATCTCATATTTCGACACAATCCGATTTTCGTTCCGCACCATCTGGAATCAATATTTATAGGAACTCCACGGTCTCATATTTAGCACGAATTCTGACAAACCGTGACCGGGTTTCAGGCGCATTCCTGAGCAGCCTGTCCTAATGAGAAATGATTGTCCCTGGATGAGCGCTTTTATACTCTTTACGAGGCGATGAGTGTAGATTTTTTATTATTTTATTTATTAATTTCTTTTTCCCCTAATTTATTTGGTAAACTAACAGTTTTTGACTGAAATGCGAAATTATTTTTTCTACAATACAATACAACTGGAAACTAGCGCTTTTGGTTCATCGCATTAACTATCGGCGTGCTCTCCGGAGATTCTCTGGAAGGAAACTCCAAATATTAATGTAAAATCCATTAATCAAAGAATTTAAGTCCATTATGCATCGAATCTACTGAAGCAAAACAAATTGACTGGAAGTAACAATCGAAGAACTCCTTCAACTTGTTCTTCTCTCTAAACCGGACTTGATGCACAGAATTACGATTAGATTTTATTTCTCAAATTATACCATTGCCAAAAGCAGCGTCTTTTACGCCGTATCACTAGTCAGAGATAAATCGGACAAACCGGCTAACTTGGCATTACTGATGGTCCTATTTCGGGAATTCTTATCCATCCATTCATTCGACCTTCCATCAACCCACGACCAGCATTTGTCAATGGTACTGAACTCGTAATTTCATATTTTAATTAATATTTTGGGAACTGGGATTTTGTGTTCATTGGAAACATGTCAGAGAAAATACTGGAAAACATGCTGAACCCTATCATAGGCACGGGTTGGGTACGCTGAATATAACTCTTCATAATATTGGGCAGCATGGATTCAGAATTTGCGTGAAATGCTCACAGTTGCTCATTAAACAGATGCTAACGTTTTAAGACAAACCTGTTATTTGTGAACTACGTGAAACTAACTTTTAACCCCTTAGTCCTGACAACTTCGACAGCGCTATGTGCGGCGCGATTTTATTCCCCGGATGCCTCATAATTATATGCGATCCCAAACCCGATGAACGCTGATTTCTGGTAACCAATTCACAAATAAAAAGGAACAGAAACAATTGTTTTGGCCAACCTTTAAAAACCAAGAGGTTACAGATTTGAGTTAGTCACAATCTAGAAGGCTGTCCGAAATCTGGAGTAAGTTTTAGGCAAACATTTTCATACTAACCAAGAATTGACTTCAGTGCAGATTCGTGCGGCAGGTTCTGGTCAAAATGTTTCACATCACATGGACGCCTGGATGGTTATGTATGTTAATTTTAGAAGAAATTTTCTGAAAGTTATAGGTTGTGGACTGATGTTTCGTTGGCTACTGAAGCATTTTTAGGAGCATTTACCAACGAAAGCCCAGTAGAGGAATTAAGCCGAGAGTCATCTAAGGATCTAATTACGATTCTGAGATGAAAATAAAATTATTTACACTTCCGTAAATATTTTTGTCCTGAAGCTCAGTATACACTGTTCGGATTGATAGTTGCATGCAACCCAACCAATGTCTGTTTCGGAAGTCACCACATGGTCGTCAGTTTCATTTCATACACAAAAGCTGAATAACGCGACAGTCTGTTTCATCTTGTCAGCTGGTTTGTCGGAGGTAACAATAAAAAATCTAGATTTATTTCAACGAATATCTTGCGTGTTAGCTACACACATATGTGCGACACCTGTGTACACTATGCCAGGAATACATTTGCAAACTCTACTGCGCGGTCGTATGCAGCAGGAAAGTTGAATAAGCACTTGGCATCTGCGGCCTAGTTCTCTATTCGGACGCAAGGCACGTGACTGATTGGTGTTGATAGAACAACGCATGTTAGGAATTAGCCAAATGCTCGGCAAAACTTTGTCCAGTGGTATTCAAAGTATTTCAGCAGTCCGGTTTTTAGTAGCTCTGTGGCCATGAAATTTCCAGGAGCTATGCACCAAACGTGCAAGTTATTACGACGGCACTTCTTCGAAAGGTCTGGTGATCTGACTGTGACAAGTTTTGCGAGGCCAACAACTATTTTCCTAATGGTAATCTTTTATGTTGCAACTAACCTCAGTTAAGTAAATGAACTTGGGTTAATTAGATTCGCAGCTACGTATGACGCCAAAAGTTTAATGGTAACCACAAAATTCAGCCAATTATTTGCCTTGTCGTTTTAATGAAATTTAACATCTATTCAAATAGGCTTTGAATATGGGCAAATATGAAGGGTGAATAAGGAAACAAAACTGGCATTCAGTTATTTAGTTTTATTAGGCAAAGCGAAAAGTAGAATAGTTTGCCTAGTTACTTTTAATCGCTAACTTTTAAATGTCTCATCGAATCGGCACAACTTAATAACCATGAACAATTCCACAATGTAGAAAAGGTCGCCAATAGCTTGCCATATCAAGCCTAAAAGGTTGGTGTTGTCATCACTGATTCATTACACCACATTTATTCCCAGACTCGTTTGCAGTAGCTTTCCTTCTATCATCAACATGTGCTACTTTTAGGTAACATCCCCATTCGGACGGGAAGATCTGAGGGTCTGCTAAAGCGGACCTCGCTTGCATTAAGAAATTACGTCATTTTTTTAATTTCTGCCATGAATCCCTGCAGGAATCCATCAGCGGTCTGTGAGTAGACATTAAGGTTCTGTGACACGTCCAGATATAGCTTAAGCACGTAGTCCGTCTGAATTTCGCAGCGGTGACTTAGTGGAACAAAATATCGCTGAGACACCTACAGCTACGCCGTAAAATTTAATTTCTACTAAAGTTAAGGTCCAAATATTGCCCCTTCTTTTGTGAACAATGTCTTCAGGCTCATTTTATCCGTTTACTGAGAATTAATTCACTGAGTCAGTGTATTAGAACCTTGAGAGTGCGAAACATATGCAACGGTTCTTTTAATAAGCTCAATCGATCGGGAAAAAACAACGTTGAATAGAAAAATGTAAAACGCTATGGGATTTGGCTACCGTAAAACTTAAAAGTTTTTATTAAGATACGTTCTTATAGGCTGGCGGCCTTTCGGGGAATCACCTTTCATGCACAAATTTCAGGTCATCCGGTCAACCTTAAACTCGGAGAGCACCACACTCGAGTTTCGCTCTTATTAGAGCTCATCAGTGTTTGGGCCCGGGCCTTCCAACTGAAAGGCGTGTGTTTCCACTACGCCATCCACCTCCGTCCACGCTAACCAGAACTACCAATTTAATTGTGCTCAGATGTCATTCTCAATGGGAGTCAGTAATACCACACAGCTTCCAAAAGAAACATGGCATTTGTACCGCTAAATCCAGTCGAATACCTCTCTTTAAGTGAGGTGTTCTCTTCGGGATGGGCGCTTATCCCCCTACCCTGTTTCACGATATCTTCTGTATAGAGCCCGTAGTTACTTGCGAGTAGTGTGTGAGATTGATGTGTTCTATGTTAGGTGGATTTCTTATATAGCTTGATTGGTTTCTTAGTTGATATCAGGCAGTTATCATTCGAGGCCGGTAGAGACATTTTATCTTCTAAATCACCATAATTCTTTGGGCTACTTGTAGGTTTATCAGTAGGATAATTTGTTCTGCAAATATCGAGCATTCCGTCACCTGTTTTCTGCTGTAGTTTGAGACAATTCCAGGAAAAGTGCCCAATGTAGGCGTTATTTTTTAAACACAAAATAGACTAACATTCTCAACGATACAAAACACTACACCAGCTTAAACTGATGCAAGTGCAAACGAGACACCTAAATTTTGTGGTCCTTCCTGTCTATTTTAATTCGTTAAATAATCGCTATTGTGTCGCGATAACAACTTGCCACTAAAGAATTATCCCTTCAGTTTAACCATCTCAGGTCTTTGCACATGTAGTTTCCGATAGCCAAGCCATAGTCCACGTGACTCAATCAATATGCGCAAAATACCAAGTGACATCTTGTCAGTATGCCTAAGTCTGTTGGTTCTGGTAACGCGTGTCGGAACGATATTTAATAAAACGTGGTACTTGCGGTAACAGGAGAAAAGGAGTAAGAAACGTGGTTGTGAATAATACAAGAACTTAGGACAGTTCTGTACAAAGAGCAGTGGTTATTATTATTGTGCCACGGTAACAACAGCGACTGAATGGCGTAGTCTTTTTTGGACAATCGAGTAGTCGTTCAGATGTCATCAACAGCCATCTGCTTAAACGTTGCTAAATCCGATTATTGTTGGGATAAGCTTGGAAGTTGTCACAAAATATGTTTGTTTATTAACAATAACCAAACTACTCATCGTCCCATTTAACTATTCACCAATATTAGCCACAACGAACACGAATGAAATGGTTGCATCTAAAATAAATTAACTTTTGCTGCTAACTTCGTTCCTTCTTTTTATTAATTCCTTGCTCTAACTGATAAACGTAGTTGTGTCGGTACATGCCACAATGTCACTGGTGGAGCGATGTTCCTGCTTAGGTAGGTAGTAAAATTTGTCGTGCACAATAAGATTATGATTACTGCTGGATACAATTTCAAGTGCAAACGAATACACTGGCCGCCTTGTAAAACGACCACAGCTTTCCACTTAGTTAGGTTCTAAGAGCACTGCTGTTAGTATGCTTAACCAACCACTTCGTCGAACATTCTCATAATTGAAGATGTAATCAAAAACCGACCCGAAGTTTGACTTCAAAATACGCAAGAATATTCCCTGTCCGCAGTGGGGTTGAACAAGTAGCACAGCGTATCTCCCAGTTGAACAAAATAGCCTGAATTGATTTTGAAAGCATCCTTGTGGCTTTACTAATGCGAAGCTTCTCCAGGTGTTTGACAACTGGACTGCATGTTTCTCTTCTCAGATGTGTGAGCACAACCGTGAGGGAAAAGTGCTGGAATCGAGAAGCCAACCAGCGGGGATTCCCAAAAGCGGTCACAAAAGGAAGAAAGTGTGAATGGATTTGGGGATGAAATCTGAGGTAAGATTGTAAAAATGAAAGCAATAACCAAGTTCTCAGTGAACAGAACTCAAAGAGAACCGACATCTATATCTGACGAGTGTTACTTCCTTGCATCCTACTATCGATCAGATTATTAGTAAACGAAGTGAACTGATATCGCACACAAAACAGCTCGTGAGTGTGGATATTACTTCGGCGTTTCGAAGTCCAGTCTTATTGATAATTGTATACGGCCTAATCAACACTGAGTGCATTTTGTATAAAGCAGGTTTTTTGTCAAGCACTTGTTCCTGATTTTGTATATAACCGGCATGCTAAATGCAAACTAAAGATATAATCAGAATGTCATTATTGACTGGTCGTTCAGTGAACGACTCCTGTCGTCGTTGATAACCGTGGAATCATTGTACACTAGTTTTATTGAGCGGGTTAGCGAAAATGACTTATAAACGCAACCGTTCATGTACAGACAACTGAACTCCATCGTTGAGTGGGTAAATGTAACTGAGGCCTCATCATTGCCGAATAAACATGCGCAGATTCAAAACTACACATGGTGATCGCTATCTGCCAACAGATTGTTATGGTTTTTCTGAATATTGGGTTTAAATTATTTCTGCCGACGGCGATGGAGGGGGTTGCTTCTCATCTCCAAATCAAGGCAGAGATATTTGCTAACAAAAGCGCCCCTGAGCTGCGTATATAAGAACGACCACCAATTTCACCGTTAGCCGTCATTAAGTTGGAATATAACTCACCGGATGAACGGCCAACGACATGCAGCCGCAGTGTCGTGCATGTGGTACATTTTACCCGGGTAAGGATTTTGCTTTGAAAATAACATTTTCAATAATTGCACTGTAACATAGTCAATGATATCCGCCACCTAAATAAAGCTGCTATTCAATTTCCTATCTCACTAACCCCACTAAGTTTTCCGATAGATGTACGTGAACTGATCCAACGGTCCCCCGGGCTGGTCTGGAATAACTCCGCCAACGTGCTTAATTTTACAGGGGTTACTGGTGCGCCCTCGAATAAACAAATCCATTCTGGATTGGGCGATCAAGTAGCAAAAGTGCTCGCAGACGAACCATGGACTCGGATAGACAACGGATGAGATGGAGGAGTAGTCTGGAAGATCGGGGTTATCGCTTTTTTCCGTGGTTTCGGTGACACCCGATCTGTACGAAGATGAATACAGTATATGACGTATCTACCTCGGGAGAATTAAAATTCAAATGAAGACGACACTGTCACTGTAGAAAAACTGATTTCATTTGGCATCACGTTAGGCCATTACAGAATCGCTTTGTTTCTCTCAATCGCTTTGCAATAAAAAGACCTTAAGATGAATTAAGTCGTAAATTTTTCATGGAAGTATCTAAAACGGAAAATTGTGTTAGTTGCAAATATGCATTATTCGCCTAAAAATTATGGGCCTATTCTTCGTGTCGAGGTGTGTTTTCTGAACACAGTACCAAATCATATATTATTTATGAGTCCTCATTTACGTACTAAGTTACGGTTACAATAACAGGTGTAATAGCTCCCACGAGGATTTCTACGTCCCAACTTCTAGGCGCGAGAGATAGTAAATTTTACTTCCACTAATTCTATGACTGACAGAGTGGTGCGGCCGGTGTAAACCTGATTTTCTTGCACTTTACACGACAGAAAACGTCTTGTTCGACTGCTTCCTATAGCATGAAATTTAACCAAAATTGGCTGCACAATCACCAAACCAATTAGTACGAAGTCACTTGCGCCTTACCACAGTCATGCACGTCTGTTTATCTTCCACCTGAAGGTTTCTGCGCCTATCAAATCGTTCATCAGCCCATATAGTCAGTCACCTTGGTGACCTCTGAACCGTTATTTCGTTTGATAGCCCTTGGTTTCATAATTAATTAAAGAGTCGGATCTCTACAACGTGGTGAATTTCGCAAAACTGTCGGGTGTCGTCTGGTAACTTGTTAGGACGGAAACCCACTCATCGCCGTTCGTCAGGGGCTATCGTTCCGGATCAGGCGCTATAGACAAGCAGTGCCATTGACCTTGAGCAGGACGAAACAGCTGTAGAGATGTTCGTGAGGGTTGATGATGAAATAAACGATGACGTCACAGGGTGAACAATTTCACACACCGTGCAACCTCCTGGTACTAATAATGATATTGTACTTTGACTTCCGGCAGCAGAAGGACGAGTGAAACATTGATTTTCCATCCTTTATTTATGAATTATCTAAATATTTTTATCAGCTTTAGGATTGTAACGATAGCAAAATCCCTAATCGCAGCCAGAACGATTCTGTGTGAATCGCATTGCTCTAATTTGCTAGGACATAAATGCATATGGTTTAGAACCGTGCTTGCTGAAAAATGTCCGTATTTTGATATCATCTCGGGTTAAATATTTTGTTCCATTAGCTGTTGTTCAAATCCACTCGGGATTGTGTTGACGATGGTTCAAGTTCACGCGTTAACTTTGTCAGTTTTCAGTGACAACACTTACCACGGTAGGCTGAGCATTTAACACTTAGTTTTTTACACTTTAACCTTCTTTCCGGTCGCTGAATTTTGAATCAAATAAGGTTAAGTTAGCCAACACCTTGCTCGCCTAGCCAGTTTTCATATTTCAAATTTGAGTTTTGATGTCAATCACTAATCATTTGTTTCAGTCCACAGACGTGTACGCACATTTGCTTTCGTCAGAATACCTTTTACTTTCTCACGACTGTGCCTGCAACTTGTTAATGCAGCTGAGAAAACCAAACGATAAACAGAACGGATATAAAAAGACTTTAGTTAGAATAGTAAATTTTCGGCAAAGTTGTTTCGCCTTTTAAATGCACTCAGACATGGATTTAATTTTAAAAATAATAATGTGATTTTAATCGCTGAACAGTGAAACAACCATCAAATACATCAAAATAATTTTTTCTTCGACAGTACTCACGAAAGCATGGAAATCAGAAAAGTGTGACTAAACTAGACTGTTTCTGAATATTTAAATTGGATTTGAATTCCTCCAATCTCACGTTGCCGACTTCCGAAGTTCCTCGATGTCACTCTGTGTATCTTTGAGAATGAACACAAACAGCCACCCTTTGGATTCGTAAAAGCAACGATGAACGTCGCTCCGCTGGTGATTCAGTCCGCATATTCAGTGGCGACTCCGTGTGACTTCAGCATTTCTTTGTCAAGTAACCGATTCAGAAATATTACATTCTTGCCAATATGTGAACGATGTGTGTGTTGCATTTAAAGTGTGTACTCTTGCCGATTTGAAACCTAAGACAAAATCTAGACTTAAATTTTCGAGGCAGTCATCTAATTTACTCAGCTGTTTGGCAGAAATTTTATTGATTTCTTCGAATTCAGTATGCAAACTGGCTGTCATTGAGTCTCATTAAGATTGATATACTGGATTTCCGGATCTTATACAGTCAATTTGGCATTTGTTTTTTGTGAAATGCCCCAAACTCCATTTCAGTTTCGAACAACAGAAGTTTGTCCGTGGAACGATTCGGCCTCAAGGATGATCCGTTCGCGCTGCTCACGGGAATGACAATAAATCGGCATCCAAATATCTCTGTTTAGACCTATGATTAGCACTCCATCTTCCACAAAATCATTTTATCACATGGTGGCTATAAAAAACGCCTGTCGATATCAACATTCAAAGCAGCATTTCGTTCTCTAATTCAGACAACAAAATGCCTATTCAAATACACCCGACGTCTCGCGGTGAATGCCACGACAGTATTAATTAGTTTGTACAACGCCCTGGTCTCGCTTTGCAGCGAATCGAGGTGATGTGCTGGTACTAAGGTCTAATATTCAAGGCATGCATAAGGTTCATGCCAGAAGAAATCCCGCTCCACAGAATCTGCCAGTGTATGGTGAACTCAGACCACGGGTCGGCAAGTGCTTGAGAACACCAAGAATTTGATTGTAACAAAATTAATTCGGTTTGTACGTCATAGTTCTACCTAGAAAATGAACGTATGGTATCACGTTTGATTTTGGCGAGACTGTAAGATTAGGAACACTGTGCAGAATGCGCGCTTAAATAGAGGTATTAATGATACATTTTACAAACTAGTGCCAATTCTAACAGGAGGTCTAGGTAAGATAACTGCATGTTTCTGATATCAATTACCTCATCAGGTGCCTAAGTGTCATCCTTTGGGATAGCAAATTTAAGAGGATGACCAAAAAATTAAAATATTTCTTGATCTTAAAGCTGATACGTGCCAGCAGATGAAGGTATGCAAATAGATTTGAGAAGATAGCGAAGTCTGCGGCAAACGGCAGGAAGTACAAACCCGTGCAGGAAGAACTCTGCAAAGCGTGCACAAATGAATTACAAAAAGAATCTTGTGGTACAACAAAAAATTGTGTGACTAAAGACGTCCGAGGCAACGGGTAGAGTACCGGAAGTGTCTTCTCACCTAGCCATATATCACAGGGAAATTTTTAATAGTGTCTGCACGTGGAAGGAAGAAGGTTCATGTATATCCTAAATCTTTCAAATTAGGACATCTCGTTTCAAGGGTGGGAGCCGCTTCATGTTTGTGCTGAAGTGACAGCAATCTTCTTGCATGGAGCAGCTGTCATCATACCACCAACTTGTTCACCTGACGAGATCTACAACAAAGTCCATTCAATAAACACTTGATCAAAACGGATGAAAGCAGCTTAGACATGCTTTGCACACGCCTCGCAATATTATTCGTCCGTGTCGTTCGTCAGAACGAGTGGCCGTTGCAAAATCAGCGTATAAAGTTTGTGTGTAATAAGTTAAATACACGAATTTCTTCAAATCAGTTGCTAATGGAATCCAAAATTTTTTTCACAGTATCTGCTAGTTACATGATTGCACTTCTTGGGGTTACAGCAAAATATCGCTGTCTGTTGCACAATCACATCCCAACTGCCGGCTTAGAAAAAGGTTGGAACTTGTTAACTTTACCTTGTTTGCTCAAAATTATTTCGTCCCTTTTTTTCCCATCGGTCAGGGTTGGTACGTATGGAAAACCAAAAATTTGCTTACAACACCAGAATAATGTTTCTTAAGAAGGAACCTGAAGGCAGCAATAATTCATTTTCTGTAACCTGTCGGTTTTTATAATGCTGAAATACAGCAGCTTGCATCTAACGATCCTCAGGCGGAGTGTAAAATCTCGTCTTCAAAGTGAACGCAAAATTGCCCAAGAAAGTAACACAAATCAAAGGGATTCGTTCAGATTAGTCCCACACATGATAAGTTTGATTCTTATACAGTATTCGATCGCGTTTGTTTCTTTTTCGTATTTCCGAATACACGACACGAATATGAATGTACGTGCAGTTGGCTATTTTTCAACAAAGTCCCGGTATTTTCAAGCAAAAGTTCTTGTTGGGTTGTTTGGACAAAAGCCAGTTACTTTAAGTTTGATTCAGTCAGGATAAAGTCTCTGCACGACAACGATTTCGTACGCGCTGCCAATCCAGTGAGGATATAGCACTTCTGTACGGTCTCCGTTCAGGCGGCAGTCATCGCACTTCGTCGTTATAAGTTCTATTTAACATATTGAAGATAAAAATGCCTAGGTTAGTACGTTACCATCGACACGAATCATTTATTTCACGAAATCTCCAATAAGTAGGGTATGCACACTGGAGACTGAGACATTTGTTATCTACTTGTCATTCTCAAATAATGTCTAAAATTTCGATGATTTCCCATAGCCAAGTGTGACACCGCCTAAAGTTGTCTAGTATTGAAGTGAACTCCGAACGGTTGAGTTCCTCTAAACTGGCATTCCAAACTAAAATTTCGCTTTCTGCCGTCGCTTATACAGTATGTGTTTGAGAGGATACCAAATTCGACGGCAGTGTATTCCTAATATATAGATCGAAAATGTTTGTCTTTTATTTTAAATTTAATTGTCATGCGTGTCCGCAGTTTAGCCCAATATTCACCATCGTTCTACACCCGGAACTCTGATTAGGGAAACTTTATCGAGAATGGTCCAGCACAACTTAGTATGGCAGATATGACCCAAAGACTGACAGCGTTTTCATCCGCATTATTGAATGTAATCGAATGATTTTTTGGACACCGTAATCATGTTGTTCGTTGATGGAATCATAAAAATCATTTCCATGACTACCATTATTCATGGTACCAGAGATTGTTGGGAAAATGCAACTGTTCGCACAAGAGCTCAGCAATTAATGTTAATCGTTATCTGCTTGCCCAATGCAAATTAGGGATTCGGTTTTTCGAGAAACGAGCAAACTGATAAACGGAAGGAAAAACTTGATGCTTCCTTTCTAAAAGCCCACCATGAAGATTTGAGTGCAAAATTTCAAGTGGCGCTTACAGATTTCGTAAATGCCTGCGTATGATAAACCGATCGGATTGCTGAAGATGGCTCGTCAAGGGAGAGAACTTTGCAAGCTGCTATCTGAAGTAAAATATTCAACTTAAAGTGCTTTTATTTTGCTTGAACATGAAAACTTCCTCATTGCGCTAATCACACCAACAATCGTGTGGATCGCCCTAATCAATAAATTTCTCGCCTGATCTCAGGACAGAATGATCGTTCAGTAGTGTATCTAACACACGGCATTAATCAGTTTCTTCCACTTATAAACTACTTCGGAAGGCCAAAGAATTCAGAACATATTAACGTTTATTATACATTAACTTTTTACACTAGACTTGTTGGTGTGGATTTGGTATTCAAAGACTGAAAATGAGTTTTCCTAGGTCGTGATGAGACTTCAAAATTCCTGGACATTTTATGAGGGGAAAATGTAGGTGGTGTCAGTCAGCAAAATTCAAATTTTGACTGCAAATTTCCCAAGCTCACTTAGCTATATTTTTAGCAAATTCAAGACCCCTTACAGTGTACGAAAGATAGCGATTCGTTTTATTCTCTGTAAATTACCCTTAACTAGTTACCGTCACCAATTACTTGCGAAAGGGACCGAATTTATGGGATTCTTCGGTTAATATGAAATGCAACATAAGAATAACCTAACATAACAAGTGCTGATTGATACTTTTCTGTGGACGAGAAACGTTTGTAGCGTGAGACTGTAAGGAGAAGTAACTTCTACCTGCCTAAAAGTGAATGCTTTAAGAGCAACAATTGAAAAGAGACAGAAAACCACCGTAGAAGTGATTGCTTAGAAGATTAATTTTTTTGTGGAATTGTACACCCGATTTTGTTACAAGGTTTGCTGCTAAAGAGGATATTCTCTAAATGTGGCTTGCATCGCAACACGATCGGCAGACACACTGGGTGCAGGGTGTCAGCGTGAAATTCGCTCTTGGCTAAGTCCAGTCCTTAATCCCCGTAACCCTTGTTCACATTCAGAGCAAACTACAAGACCCTGATGAAAAATCACAGGGAAAACTAAAATGTCAAAAATGTTTTCAACTGTCCATTCCAAAATCATCGGAAAAATAGCCAATTAACCGAATAGGTTGTGATCCGAATTGGACAGTCGACTTTGACGTTGAATCGAAAAATGATATATTAGGAAAGCACTTTGCTCCAATCGGGTAGCAACGGTTTTGTTTCCCACACATTATGTATGTGCATTTGTGTATGTGCGCAAAGTGAAGCGTCATTTCGGTTTGGATATATTTGATTTTTTTCCTACAAAAAAGCGATTCATGCGATTACCTCATGTCATTCACTAGGCTATGCTCTCCCTAAAAATTCAACACGTTATCGAACCGCAATGATCCGATTTTCGACAAACAGGGAGAAAACAGAAAGGTATCAATCACGTGAAATATAATGACAACATTTTTGAGTAATCGTTATTTTTTTGATTCACGCTAATCACGATGATAAACTCTGTCTTTTGATAGGTTGATAGGGTTGCTTTTATTTTTAATCCGCGGAAGAATTCGCTCTCATATCGGATAATTTGTTCGTCTAGGGTCATTTGAGAATCCGTTTGTTTTTATTTCTTGACTGCAAAGCTTCGCGGATTTGCGGAGTATTTTCTTTCCTAATTTCATTAACCACAATCCGTTCCATAACAAAACAAAACCTTAGTAGCTTCCGGCGTACAGGCGAATGTGATCCAATAAAATCTTCAAACGACATCAACATCCACATGGACGCCAGGTAATGTTAGAATGCTGGAACTAAACGTACATAAACAATCAAGGCTACATTTTTTCCACTAAAGCTGTGGCACCTTGCCCAAACTAGTTATGAGTATGTGCATATAAAATCTGAATAGCTTGCTTTGAGGCCCGTTTGTTTTGCTGAAGTTGACATGATCGTGGTTTTTAACGTAGCAGATAAAATTGCCCTGGGTTTCAAGGACTATGTCAAAGCCGATGACCTCTGTCTTACGGTCTAGCGGGTAAGTGAGCTGGGTTTCACGAGTCACGGCCTACTGTTAGACTACAGTCATTTCCAACAAATTGGCAGGGCAGTGTCAGGTAAACTCGGGCGTTATCCATAAAGTGAGAGTTTGTGCTGCATTTTTACTTAGTACACAATATTAGCTAGGCTTTCAGGTGTTAAACGACGTTCCCCAGTTGCACGTCGGCAAATGCATAGCGCACGCGTTGTTGCTGTACTATGGTGAAGCCGCTTAGCAGTCCATAGCTCCCACAATTCGCAAAACACCTTGACCTGTGCGAAACAAACTTGCTCTCATACTGAGATTAGCGGCTGAACGTAACTTGCAGTCAACTTTGAAGAACAGAACGAAGAATGCAAACGTGAGTGCCTATTTAGTTTGCTGAATAAATTAACGAGAAAAGCAGAGAAGCAGAAATATAGTAGACGTTCCCAATACAACAGACAATGACTTCTCCAAGGAACCAGCAAATTTTAGATTGTTTTCTTTTAACTGGTGGAATTTTCCCGAGACTTTGAATTTTCGCCAATACGGCAACAAAACCTGAAAATCTCATGTTTTGCTCAAGTGTACAGATTGACCCGCGAGAGGATACTTCAGTTGGCTAAGTTTTCGTTGAAAGCAAAACATTTTCCGAGAGAATAATCCGAGGAACGTAGAGATCCCAATGGTTTACTGTGAACGAAATTAAGCCATAGATTCTCTGATTATTTCGCGAAACCAGCAAGATGTTTCGTCCTTGTTGGTCAAACCGCTGGGTAGGCAGCGCATCAGTACTTTCACTCGATTCTAACAATCACTCCACAAGCATGCAGCAATAAAGAAGCGATGAATCTTTTAGTATGGATTGTCTCAGATTTTCTCGCTATCTTGGCATGAATTATTGAAAAAGAAAAATTACGTTGTTAATCTCGCTCGTAAGAGGAAGTTGAAAAAAGTCCGGAAAGATTCCCTCAATTTGCTATCTTCACAATCTTGCTTCCTAAGTCACAGTTTGCATACTGCTCTGCTGTTTGATAGAATTGAATTGAGGAAAATTGGAGCAATGTATTGCTTCCGAATTACTTACATCTAACGCAAAAAGGCGGCACGGATTAAGTCGAACCGAAGATTCTCAGAAAAATTAAGTTTCTTTTAATGAATAGTAGAAAATACAAACAGGAAACTTTTGAAGGAGTCCATTGGGAAGGCTGGGGTGAAACGAAAAAATGCTGTCCCAGTTCAAGGTCATTTGCTGAATGAATCTGCACTCTGCTCCGCTCAAATCCAACGTCCATTGGACGTGCATGAGTCTTAGTCCATTCAGTCCACAAGCAATATATAGGATCATTGTATTTTATTTCCGTTGTGCTTATATTTTTAACCGATGCGAATCTTGATCAACTCCGCCTGTTTCAGATCGAAGCATCATATCTTGGGACAGGGAAAGTGAACATCCTCTCTATCAATGTGCCAAATTTTGAAATAATCATTTACGTAGTAGGTCTAACGGCAGACTGTTTGCACAATTAAATAGTCTTAGTAAAACAGCGAACTAAATCAAATAGCAAACTGCACAGTACCATTTTATCGGCTTAGGTTTTCACTGGTAGTGAAAACCTACCAGTTTATTATGTAAAAGACAGCAAAACTCTCGAAATGTTGTCTATGAATTTCTCTGCTTCAGAAGATTAGATCTGTCCTTCGGGCAAAGATATTAGATGACAGACGTCTTGTCATTACAAGTGATTTATTAATTCCATTTCACCAACGCAGGGCTCATATCAGTCACTTGAACACATCTGACGAGGTGGCGAAATTGCTGGAGATTTGCGATAAGCTTTTATAATAAAATCGGAGGTAGATTTCAAAATGGTTGGGCTCACCCTTATTCAAAACCGAGTAAAATTTGTGCATTTGTGTGTGCAAACCCCATGCGGATGTTACCGAATTTTCCACTTATATGTTAATAATTAGGCCAGATCTTCAATATGTCACACCCTAGCCCCACATCCTTTAAATGAACTGCACAAGCAAACTCATGTTGCTGATCCAATAATTTTATCAAACGACGCGCACCTAATCGATCTGCCACGTTTAAACGCAGTCCACACCCCCCCTGATTTATTGTGTTGGCTTTTTAAAAAGAAAAATGCGAACTTTCCAAAGTCAAAAAGTGTCTGTTTCAAGGCTTATATCATTTCCGACCGTGGGGCATGTGCTCCGGTTTTCATGATAATGTCAATGGTAATCATGCCAGTTATTTGGAGATAACTAAACCAAAATTTATGCATACATATATACAACCGATTTCAATCTGCTTACTGCAGTAAATTGTTAATAACGATGAAATTTTTGCAGCCGCCTCGAATGTGATCCTGTAGGACCGCATACAGTTTGAGCACAGAATAAGCTAGAAAGTCCTTCATAGGACCACACGTCTGTAATCAACGAACGATGGGAGCGTTTCTTATTCCGTGAATGCATTTGTGTTCTACTGGTAATCAAACGCCTGGATGTTGTCATACAGGCTGTCATTGGGTTTGCGCACACGTGTTCAGTTCAAATGTATTTGCCATTGGATGAGACGACACTTTACTAAATCGTATTATGACACTGTTACGTAGTGAACAATTCGTGGCAAGATTTTTCTCTTATCAACTCAAGTTCCCCCAAGCCAGGGTGCAAGGAAAATGTTACACCAAAAATTAAAACTGAATAGAGTCAGTAGCTGCGTAAAAGATGGAATTGGCCATTATTGGCTTAAGTGGAAAACCGGCCACAGTGAGACTTACCGGGACTGGTTGGATCGGTCTCCACTGAACAGGAGGTAGCATTGAAAAAGCTGACATTCGAAAATTCTTCCAACGAATTTGTCGGTTTGTAGAATGATGGATTTTTCTTCTCGCACCACGGGTGCTTCTGCCGTGACATTCCAGTTACCGGAACCTGGAAATTAAAATTATTTTCGTCCTTGAGGCACGAAAATTCAACGGTTCACACAAGACAATGATTTTTGTATTTGATTTATTAACGTTAAAATAAAATATCGCGGTAATTTTTTTAAACTCTACTCTATTTTATCGTATCCCGAAACATGACAGTGAGTTTCCCAAGGTAGAGCACAGAGTTTGTGTGGACTTGGACGGTGCGGCTTAAATTTCATCCCCAGCGGAAATAGTACTTGCCGGCTGCAAGATGGCGGCTAGCTACGAGAGAAACAGTTCGTTTTCATATAAGTGCATGTGTGATTGACCGTCAATGTGAAAAATTGTTGTGACTAAGTGAAAAGACCATCCAAAATAATTTTATTCCTAAGTTATTCAACATGAGTGATCTCATTCCAAAACGTGCTGGATTTTTACTGCATCGCATCATCAAAATCCGCGCAATTGACATTCTGCAATTCGCAGGAAATGCGGATATTCTGGCGCGGACGCTATCAGGGGACCAATTTCTTGCTTGTAAGAGTAACACTTTTGGGTAACTAAAGCGATTAAAACAAAACAGGGATTATCCTTGGGCTTTTCTCTAGTCAGAGGTGATTTAGGATACACTTATCAGTTGTCTTGGACATTGAAAACTGACCCACGGGCAGAAGTGAATCTATGCGGTGGCCTTGACAACCTATGACTTTGTATAGCAGCAGCACCTTACCTAGGTAGTGGAAATTGGAATCGATTCCGAATCAAAGGAAGGCATGCGATGTCACATTATCCCTCTAGTTTGCAATATGTTCCTCCCAAAGTAAGGCGAAAGGCGATGTTTCCCCGTAGTTACGAGGTGGCTAATCGAGCGTGTGGACGGCGATGTCACAGGATCAAATGGGTTGATCGTTTCGTGGAAATGCGTATAAACGCACCGTCTATAATGCAATAAATTAATGGAGTTGTATCAGAAATTCTATGTAAAGTACTCTGCAGAAGTCACTTTTCAACCGTCACTTAACTGAGTTCCAAGTGTCAAGATTTTTTTCAGGTCTGATGTAACAGTAACGCATTTGCCAGATGTGAGTGAAAATTTTCGTGTTGTCAAGGTCACCAGTTCTGAAAAGAAATTGAGCCATCAAAACTGTCGGTGACCACTAAGCATGAGTATTGGGTAGTAAATTGACCAAGATGAACAATATTTTAGTTCGCCTCGGGTTATCTAATCGAATGGTGAACACTGGGTCAGTCACGTTTCTTCCAAAGTGTTGCTTGTTCTCTCTTCAGCTACCGAAATATGTTTGTGCATCCTATCAATTTTATGTATTCAGGGGTGGAACATGGGTGAAGCCAAGCTTTTTTATGGATGCGTTGAATATCTTTGACCTGTTTAAAACTGCACCAATTAATTTAGTCTCCGCAAAAACTGGTAGGCTCTCAATATTTGTTTGTTTTCTACAATGCAACAAGCAGCAAGGGCCAAAATGACCGTTACATATAACATCATTTACTCAGTCTGATCGCCCTGGTATTAAGAGCGGAAATTTAATGGATTCAGCTTTCCCGAATCCAACTAATTGCAAACTTCGTTGACCGAGGCGGATGACAAACAATAATAATAATAATAGCAATGCAGACCACTTCGTTGTTTTAATTTAGCCTGCTGCCAGTTTTTGTGTGTAAGCAATCGGGGATTTGATTAGCCTATCTCTTAACGGAACAAAAAGTTATTTCCAGTCACGTGGACTCCTCAGTTTTATGCCGTCTGTTCTTTCGTGTACCCGTGATTGAAAGCGTGGACCGGGAAACTAGTCATCCGTTTTTTTTTGTTTTTCTTCCAATTGTGAAGCTTTACAACGTTTAGCGCAGTTCACCTTGCAGGTAAAAAGGGGTTGTTTTTTATTTCCGTCTGATGCGAAAAAGCAACAAATCAGAGTGGACTGAAATTAACTAAAACCGTTCAAACCCGAGTAGTTGTTTTCTCCGTCCTACCAATAGTTCGTTTCGTTCAAAACGATTTCCGGACATCTGATAGCTTATGAGCTTGTAGTAAACATGTTCGATAAAATTATGCAAAGAAGACATTTCGGATTCACGTGAAAGTTAGGCTATCACTAACGCATTTGTTTTGGACCAATCGGACGTGATATTTCAGTTGAAAATTGCGCTTTCCGTGTAATCAATGCTATTGACCGTGTCCAAACGACACTGAGCATCGAAATTCTGCATCAAGCAGCAAAGAATACCGGAGAAAAGCCAATACGGTTCAATAAACTAGTCGTTACTTGTTCGTTCGTTTCTACCTTGTTCACATTTTTAATAAGTAGCATGCAAAGCAGACCATCTGACGCTTGTAAGGGACTAAAAATGAAAGTACCTAAAGACAGTGGCAACAGCGGCTATTTGTGTGTGTGATAATAAACCCTAGTTTTGTTTTACCTAACCTACGCTAACTGTATGAAGAATTCCTAGAAGAAAACATGCACTTCAATAAGTGTTTTCATTTAACATCATTTGAGTCACTTAGAAACTAACTATGTCATGTTGTTTTGGATCTATGTAACCATGAACCAAAGACCACATAATCTGAAAACGGATGACTGAATAAGTTCGATTGGCAGGAATATACTTGCCACCTGGACATCAGGGTCCTTGACCATATTTTCATGCAGGGTATAAGGCCGTACTAGAACTAATGTTATAATTATTTGCTCCATTTTAAAATGCAGTCCGCGAAAGCACAAGTTGAAATCAGAAACTATTCGTTAAATTTGAGAACCTGCATGCTAGATTGCAGAAGAAGGTTTATCTCGCACCTGGCAAGTTTGATAGAGCAGCTAATGTCAATACTGAATGACTGGAAAATTGTTGGGGGGCCGGCTTATCGTGATCTCACATCATACTTCCAATCAGTCATCAAAGGCGTCAGTTGCCATCTGGGGTGGAGCCCGTGAAACCCAGACGACTTGCAGTGCCTTATTCAGAAGTTAAACGTGTTTTCTCCCAAATGTCAACTAATAATTCTTATTTCAATATGGATTTAGTCATAAATTGGTCGTGCAATTTCACCGTAATTAGGGCAAACCATTCATAAAAACCTTTTATCACTAAACTAAGTTAATGAGGAAGGTTAAACTGGTATGAAACTCATCGAGTAACAAGTGAGTCTGGTATTAGCTACTATTACTCGCGAGAACACAGTTTCAGCCAACAAATCCCAAGGCATTCCAACCCCGAGAGATCGCATCAACATGCAATGCGATGTCAACATGATAATCATTCAAGGGAAAAAGAATCTTTCCGGTTAGTCCAAGTCTTTTTGGAAGAATCGATCATCCGTGCTCATTATGACAGCGCCAACTAACGTATGGCTTGCGTAGAGAATGGAATTCCTTTTGAACACATGCATGAGCAACTCATCCTTCCCTAGAATTACTGGCAGTCTAGGGTTTGCACTGTATAGCGAAGACTCAAGCCATATAGGTAGATCAACTTCATGTTTTGTTGTCCGTAGTCGGTTGGCTCGTGTTGACCCAGGATTTCGGCTGCGGCTTAGGTCACTGACTTCACCAACCATTAGGGATTCTTTCTGGTGTGGGCCGCGATAACAAGTTCGTCTTGCCAAAATCTGCTGGTTCATCTTTTTTAGATGCCAGTCCAGTTTGACAATTCGCGCATGATTTTCACTATGCAGCTGTCTGTCACAGCTACCAAGCCCATTTCCTGTAAATTCGAGGTGCATTTACTTGGGCAACTGACAACAGTGAATTGAAATATCTTTTCTCTATTCTAGTAAACTTTGTTAGTGAAGTACCAGTAGGACGACGTTTCCCTTTTGAATCCATACACAAACCCAAAAGAGCGGAAATACCAAAAATGCTAAGTCTCGTTGTTATAGGTGGCATAAGTACAACAGTATTCGGCAAACATTTACACAGGATTTCATTCCAACTAAAAGGCAAATCTAACAGAGGGCGTTTTAATTGGCTTAGCCTCCTCAAATATTGAAGTGATTTAAATGTTCCGTTTTCATTTCACTAGCTACCCCAATTTTCTCCGGACTCTATTTATTCATTGAAGCACGTGAGTAGCACTTTCGGTTCCACTTACATCAGTTGGTATTCTCTGTGAATTTGTCAACTAGAATAGTGTTGCTAAGTTAGTGCTGCAGTGAGAAAGAATTCCACTTCTTGGATAAACGCTGAATTCGTTATGTTGTATAAATTCAAATCGTTCTTGCCGGTAAGCGTCCCTTTTCCAAAGTGAACAGTGACGGCTTATCTCTGGCAAGTAAAATTAGCTAGAAGTTAATAGTCAAGTAGTTGCTGATATACATAACAGTAGTGACGTAAACGAACTAAACGTATAGGAGGACAATTATCTGACGCATGTGCTGTGTAATGGAGTCAGTCCGAATTATCGCCTCACGCTATTTTGACTAATCTTTGTGACGAACCGCCATTTTTCATTCTAAGTAGCATAAATCAAATTGCCTTTCCTCCAAACATAGCTGGTTGTTATGTTTGGATCTTGACGCCTATAGGCGATTGCTGGTTGTCCAACTTGTACGATATGTTTATCGGAAAAATTACCGCCTACAACCACACCCTCGGTACCCCGTTGCGGAAACCGGCAACAGCAAACCAGCATGAAAAGGTTGGGAAATTCACCAGGAACGATGAACAATGAACAGTTGTTGAATTCACCGTCTAGATCTTCATCTGACGGGTCCATGAATCCCGTTTTTGCGGAGCATTAGCTGAAAAGCTAAATAATCTCGAGCAAGATGTGGTTGATAAATGAATGCAGTACGAGTGAGTGATTTAATAATGCCCTACGTGACGGACTGACGTGCACCATCTAACGAAAAACAGTGGTGCACTGAATTAACTGCGGCTAATTTACAATGTCAATTGTGCGCTGACGTAGTATGCTTTAAAATGCGAAACCAACATATAGACCATCGCATGATGTATCAAACAGCATGTTTAGAAACACTTTCACACACGTAAACGGGGCAGAGTATTGAAGCTGCTTGAGTTACGCGTAATGTTTGTTCGCTAATAAGAAAATTGAATTTCAGCGGATCAGTGAATCCACCTTTCCTCACCATATTCGCTCTTTAGGCACTGTCAAGAGGAAATCAGTGTGATTGTTAATTTATTCAGTCGACGTTACGGGATAAAACCAATTAATTGAACATATCGCGCAAATGATGGCAAAGTTTGAAGCCGCGAGACAAAGTGCTGCGTATGCAAACTTTAATAAGACAAATCCTAATTTGACGCGATTCACGAGTTTCCTGTTACAAAGCCGGAATTATTTCAATAAGTCGGTCCAAAGTAGGACAACATTCGCATCAGAATTAGCATAACTCCATGCCGAAGATACTTTGTTCTTCAACCGACCGCCAATGATTTTCATATTTGCGGCACGTCTCACACAGTGAGATTATATCTTTCTTGTCTATCCATACAGCAGGATGATACATTGGCTAGACAGACTGAAATGCATCTGGTCGGATGTGCACTCATGGAAGGACGTGCACACGCCTATGTAGCTAGAGAACGGGGCCAAAGAATGATCTTGATGATCATACTGTCGTACATGTGGGCAATTCCTGTTGGAACCACGCTAGTTACTGTCCACATAATGAGAACATATTGGATTCATTCAATCTTTATTTGACTTCAGCAAAATAAAGACGTGCATATAAACGAATGACTGTCAAGTGAATTTAGGTTCAAGACTGGTTTTGGGGTCACAACAGGATGCCTAGCGGTAGTAAACATTTCACAGTTAAACCATTTCTTCGAAAAAATGCTAAGCGCTTGATCCTCGCTCACGATATGCTATTGTGGCTTATCTATGTACATGTTGTTTTAAAGCTTTTTCACTATCGAAGCTTTGGTTCGTTTATCTGTGAAATCAAAATACCTTTTGCGTGAACCCAGCCAATATCTGGAACATGCTAAAACGCCATGTTCTTCTGAAATATATTGATGCTCTGATCGTATACAAAGTAGACAAACGATGCATGTTTGTAGACGATTACTGATATTGTACCGACCATGCAAAATATTACCCGAATAGCTTTCTGAATGCATCATGCTGAATTTACTGCTCATTTCAACCGAATTGTAAAATGGACTATTCTAGCTTCCAAAGTATATGCACGTGTGAGAAAAAGGTACTGGCAATTATTCAGGAAGACTATCAATTTTTCTTTGCATTTTAAACGAAACCGCACCAAAGTGATGACTAATAATGGATATTCTCTGTTCATTTCTATCGAAAACATACGACACGGACACAGAGCTGGTTGCCAAATGACCGTAATGCAGTACGCAACAGTGAGCTTATCTGGGAAAATCATCATGAGTAAATACATCAGGTAGCTTAATCATTTTTCGGAAATGATGCTTATTCCCCAGTCAGTGGAGTGCGGACGACTACTTCTGCGTGGGTGGCGCAACAAACTGATCAATATTTCGAATGATTTTTGGTATATTACCACTGCCCGTTTGCAAAGTACTTCCTTCTCCAGTTTGGAATTCCACACATACAAACACAGACACACATACTGTACTTGTGTTATGCATTCGTAGGATGCTGCTGAACTCAAGTCTATAAAGACTTACCGTAATCGAAATTTTTCAGGTGGAACTGTTACGTGACTTGTTCGCAAGACCGTTGTATGATACTAGAAATATGGAATACTTTCGGCGTTTGTACTACACATGACCGGTTTTAAAAGTAGCCGTAAGAGTAGAATCATGTTTGCCTGTGCCTGAATGAACTGTATCGAGGTTAGATTTTGTCGCGCACGCAAAGTAAACGTGTGCATGCTTATCCCGGCCGATCAGTAACGAATACCGTAACAAACCCAAAGCGCGCTTTGACAGAGTTTCTATCCAGGCAGACCGTATATTAGTGAGTAACAGGTCTTCGATCACAAAGTTGTTATTCCATTTGAAGTTCTCGTTTCTATAATCGTTGTACCGAAAGCCAAGGGAAAACGTGTCTGTAGTGGATGACAAGAATGTCGGGCCTTTTTTTCTGCGTTCACTGGCGGTGAAAAACTGTTTGCGGGAAAAATAAGTGTTATTCTCTCATCTCCGAATGGTGTGCTTTTTGTACTAACTGACGCTTCACAAACCACGGTATGACAACGTGAAAACCCAGCAAAATTTAGTCCAGCGTTCAAAAGTGTAACACTGCACCAGTTAAATACAGAATTTCACTTGACCCACTCTAAACAGAATAATGTTCTAGCCATTGAAACTTTACAACAATGAGATACTGAGCTGTAAAGCCCAGGGTTGGATGACGTTCTTCAGCATTTGAAAACTTTGGTAAAGCAGCCATTCTGGTAAGCGAAAAAGTAAAATTTTCATACGTTTACTTTATTTCAGTGAAAAGCTAAATTGCTTTATTCGTTAAATTTTGCAGCGAAATGACAATGTCAGGGGGACACGACTAAGTGACGATATTAGTTAAGTCAAACTGGTTAGATAAAGTTCTTCCGACTGTTTCATGTGGACCGGGAAGACTTGTCCCCCAAGGAAATCCACGCAGCCCGTAGCGTCCGATCACAGATTGTGATAGGCACTATCAGGCTAAGGTGCAAGTGCCAGGACTTGGAAGTTCGTGATCAGTATCATCCGTCAATTCTGTTGGAATGTGGAGTTGTTGGGAAAACTGACCAGCTGGATTACCAGGTGCAACTCTGAAACATCAAGTTGATTGTGCTATTACTATAGGAATTTTACCATGCATCGTGCTTTAGACTGGAAAGTGAATTGATTTCCATTTGATTGAATACTCCTGATTAATCACGCATGTGATATTTAGACGTTACTATGACACACACCTGGCGTGAAATCGTTCTTTGATAAATCTGCCCCATTTAGCTAATTTAGTTCCTATTTCATTAAAGGTTTAACATGGTAATACAACTACGAGAGTCACTCATGCGCTGTTGAATAAACAATTTAAACGAGATATTTCAAAGGAGCAGCCCAACCCTGGATGCGCAATTATCCGACTCGCACTTCAGTTGGTTGAATTCATTTTTCTCAATGCAACAGTGAAACAAAAAGGATTTGCTTTTTTTCGTTTCAGTTCCTAAGTTATACAACAGAAATAGAGATGATGCTAGGAAGCATAAATAATGGAGTAATGCCTTTTTTTTAAAAACTGTCATCATTTTTCAGGATAAAATTCGAACAACAGAGTCCTAATAGACTTATGCTTACTGTTTTTTTTGATTAAGTGGGGCTTAGTGTTTTCCGTCCTTTTCTCTTTGAAGCAAGTGAATGTTGTTTCTTTGCTCTCATAGGAAAGTAGAGATTTACTCGGTTCGACCGTGAACAGATCCATCACGTGACTTCACTAGCAAGAAGTCCGGATTAAGCATAGTTGTTTGCATCCCACATTTAGATGGTTTTTTGCACAGAACTTCCACGTACCTCGGTAAAATTGGACGATCAAGCCATGTGGTAAACAACCGTAGACAGAGCTCAGTTATACCAAACCAATAACCGTTCATGCAATGCGAAAATCTCAGATGACGGCAGTCTAATTTTTAAGCTTTTGAAAGCTAGTTTTATTCCATTATTTTGCATTAAAGTGAATGTTTGATCAGCCTTCGAAAGGGTCCGAATTTTTAGCTGACTAGCCAAACATTCGGTCATTCACTGCTCTTGGAGATTGTTAAAGTATGCAGGGCGAAATATAAACCGAAGATTTCCAATAACGCGCCATACCCTCATAAGGTCAACAAAATAGCAGGAATTCATTAAACTCCTGTCTACTTTCAATGTAGAGAACTTTCCGCAGTATGCGTGCCTGCTTAAACCTGCTGATCCGGATATGAAAAAGTGGAAATTGATAATTAGAAATGAACTAGAAGACAATTTGACACCCTTAATTTAGTTGCTCGTAAACAACAAATGTAGCGACGTAATGATGAAACTAAGCTAGATTCAGCCATTTTCCCCAAAGAACGATCGTGAAGACAGTCCAATTAATAATTGACAGTGAAACAGTATGGTTGCTTTTTGTGAATGCGTCTCGGCAACCCCAAATGAGGGTTGGCATTGGGGCTTGTTGCTTAAGCATTACTGCCCTATCACTAGGAGCCAAAATCCGGCTTTAGCTTCCATGCAAGATATCTAGATTGCCTTCAATTTAGCAATGCTTTTAACCGAGATGAAAACGAAAACATGCCAGACTAGATGAAGATCCGCATGAATAATGAAAATGTGCACTAAGTAGCAGAGTCGGATTAATTGGGCAGTTGGAATAGAAAAAGAGTAACGACGTCAGACTATGGTGATTTGTTATTCACTGCTAAGTCATGATTTATGGGCTCGCTGTCACGTTAAAAAAACGCAGCCGATGAAAACGAGCAATATCCTGTATGCAAATAAGTCACCTGGTGTCTCACGGTTGCCCACCAAGCACAAAGAGTCTGCGACTAACTGCTGTAATAAACAGTCTCAGACGTGAATGCTGAAAGAAAGAAGTTTCTTGATCCGAATCCCGCAGTCATCTTTCGGGTTAGCAGCGCAGATGGTTTGGTAGTGGCCTTGCTACCCTGACGATTTCCAACAATCGATGTATATATATATATATACCATCGATAGCGGCAAGAAAATGCGGCTTGACTTGAACACGATAGGCATGATTTCAACCGGCGGTAGAGTACGTTACGTCCGTAACTGGCTAACAGCTCTCGTTTTAATCGGAATACTAGAAGTCAAAGATTATTTACGGTGCGTGTGAACCCCCTGCGGTTAGAGGACTAAAATGAACTCAAACAGTGATTGTCAGAATGATCGCTTATTTTCTTCGATCACTAAAGTAGACCTTTGTTTAGTTGGATGTATGACCTAATGAATATCGCATAGTATGAACAAATAGGTACGGGGAACTGAGAAACATCTACGGGCGGGAAGATTCGATAATGAATGACTTTGTAAAAGAAATTTGATTGCACCTGGGCAAGTTCATTTTTCTAAACTTCCCGGCACGCTTATATCCGTAAAGCAAGAGTGAAGTATTTCTGTCCCTATCTGTGCATTGTGTTGAGTCAAAGTGAGTCAAGGTGAAGTAACCGACCCCAGATCGTAGGCACCTGCGCATTCCATGACGTAAACTATTTAACTCGAGGGCATTGCAAAATGTCACCGCAGTCCATCGCAAGTGAAAAATACTAAGTTGTGCCTGATCAAAAGGACATCGACGGAATTTATTTTACTGCAGGTCCTAGTTGTTGGTACTGCTGCCTTGGGAATTTTCTAGATTGTTTGCCTAAGTGCTTGACAGGAAATGACAAGCAATAATGTGCAAATGATGTTTCCACAATTCCGCGGAAAACTGACATTCGCAGAAAGATGTTTCGCGGCGAAATTCTCGTGGAAAACGGAAACAACTGCTGGCTTGTTTGGATAAAATTTCGCAGGTCAAAATTACATTCCGATGTTGCATGCCGTTGAGTACGTTCTTTTACTTTCCACTCGATTGTAAACTCAGCTTGAGTACCAGTTTCTTAAGGCTTGATAAAGCCACTCGCAGAATGGATTCTTTATGGAGATTTAGTTTGTTCTTGTAAGCATGCCTCGAATGCTGCATGGAAAACAGGCAATTGAATTAGTGGAATAAATTATTAACCGAACGGTTTATTCATGGTTCAAACATGACGCAAAAATATGCTTACAGTGGTTACATTAGGTGATACTGCAGTCAAAGTACTGATCTTCATTTTAGAATCAGGTAATAAATGTTGACAGGGAGACTCTGATAGATATTGCAAGCAAGCAATAAATTTGCGCTTACTGCAACTTCATAAATTTGTGCAATTGTGCTTTTCTCTAAACCAATTTCAATTTGCAGGGCAGCAGATTTTCTAGGCCTAGAATTATGCACTCAGTTCAATCGCACGGTAGTCACAAAACCGACGTGAATAAAATTGGAAAAAGTGACTGTTGTACCCTTTATGCTCACACAAGTTGGTCAAACTTTTCGGAAAAAGCTAAATAAGATTTTGGGAAAGGCAATAGGGAATCGAAGTTGTTGGTTTCTTTACGTCCCATTTTCTGGCCAAGAATCGAAAAGTTACATGAACAGTTAATTAAAGGTGTGGCTAGGGTTCGAAAATGGATGCTTAGAACAGGCAGACAAAGTGTTTCATTGTTTGCTTGCTACACTTACCACCGCTAAGAGTGCGTCCATTTAGTTACTTTTTTCTTATTAAGAACAAACAACTGGGTAATGACGACAAATGAGAAACCCATAATTCACCGTAATTTTCCGCAGTACTTTTCCGGCACATGACATTCTGCACCCAGGCTATGGGAAAATGTTTGGCATGAAAACTTGTCGCGCGTTCCTTCTTACTAGGAGAATGCAAACTAAAAACTTCCTCCATGAATCAAAAGTGAGTATTGCGCTGGCCAACTAAGTGTCAAAGGTTTAGTGTTCTCATTGCTTCCGGTTTCTGGGCCTAATCCTAGTTTCCAAAGTTCATGGTAACAGCCAGGACAACGATGATTATCCGCAGATTTTCTTCAAGTACCAATAACATTTGTTTTCAGGCCATAAAATTAAAGAAACTTCATTTACTACAGAGACGCTAGTTGGAATGCTAACACCTAAATTAGACTGACATGTGAACAATGATCTAAAGCAAATGATCGGATTTCAAATCGCGGAAAATCGATATCAGTAACTTTACTTTGTTGTGATGTACGAATGCACAGGTTCAACTGAGCGGTTTGCACAATGACCCGGAGAAAACGAAAGCAAATACTCATAACAATCTCAAAACTCCATGATAAGGGTGAGTATAGATCTGCTTTTAGTGAAGATGAACCATGTAATTCCGTGTTGCAAATAACAAATAAAAAAATTTTGATTACTCACACAGCCACCGATAGGTAATAATCGTCCCGATCGTGAATGATCGAAATTCAAATGATAGTGTAATCTGATTGCAAATTGACTCGATGCATACTCATGGCATTATGGTCGCACTTAAGCTTGGTAAAAGTGAACCGAGTTTCTGCTGGAGCTTGAAGATTGTTTTCTAATACTGTTTTAGCCTATTGGTCTATCGATGTGACGCACGTGATTGGACAAAAGGTGAGTCGACAGACACGCACATCGTGACTGATTTGTTGTAAGATAACTGTTATTCAATTGGCAAAACTCCAACCCACTTACGGTAATGGCGTTAAAACTGGGCGACGCATGCGTTCACTCCATCTGGTCAAGTCTTATTGATGGCCATCCCGTTCAATACAGGTAATCGTATTCTTATCACGTGGCAGGATTAACACACAACGTTGTAAAGGAGAGCACTTTATATTACCTCATGTGTGATTAAGCTCAAATCCGTGGACAGCTTCTACTACGCCACAGTTTCGAATATCACAAATTTTAGCGCAATCCCTAGGCAAATAAATTTTGCACAATACACTGGTCAAACATCATCTCCCGCCAATAGAAATTAGATTTTAGCACAAAATTAAACTTTTTCTAACAACTTCATCCAATGCGTATTATTTAGTTCAACAACCTATCCTTCCAAAATTTCACTTTCTCTCTGTCTGGTGCTGAGATTTTTATCCCCTCAAAGGCTAAGAGAAATTCACCTGGAATCTTGATCTGTTATTTGGATATCACGTGTTCAACAAGACCGCACCCTCTAACTGCTTCAAGCCATTCATGCTGTGCCTTAAGTACGCAAGTGACCGTTAGTTATTTCTTGTTTGACGACCTACACATTTTCAGTGGCACAAGTGATCCAATCGATAATGAGCGTGTCATAATGTGAACGGAGTCATTTGGCCTCCATGGACCAGTCCAAAGCTCGGACATCTGACTGGTGTGTTATTTCGAATGCTACGAGCGTCCCAACACCCCCCACAGGGCTTTGCTTTGCGGACGACATCACAGTTTGTATTAGTTGAAAGGGGAAATATATGTGGATCGCGGATAGATTTATTAACAACGCTGCAGACTGGGTGAATCTGATGACACAAATATATTTTCCTTTCAGTTAATTTCGGTGAGTCAATAAGATGACAGCTCGACAACAACTGCACAATATGTTCTGGAAAGAACCTCATTGGAATAGTAGAGCTTAACAGAATGCAGCAAAAAATCACGTTTCGTGATACAATATTGCCAGTGACAAAGAACAGAAGCCGCCTGATTTCGGTCAACAAGGAGTGACACTTGGCTCTACGGTGATAACACCTATATTTGCCAGTATACATTGAAAAGAATTCCATGAACAGCAGTACCCACTTGCAAGAAATTGCATGGAAGAAACTTCGATAGCAAGAAAGAGGTCTGTTCGTACGTATTTGACAGTGTTTGGAACATCGAAAGATATAGCGAACTGGATGAGGTGCGATGGAGTGGATAACGGGAATAGAACTAACGCGCAACTGACGGCAACTGTAGGATAGAATCAACAGCGTTAGCGTTCGGGAACACGGCTGAACATGTGTCAAAACGAGTGAAATGTCTATTATAAATTCCAATACTTGTTTGTTAGTTATGCAAATTTCTTGCAAAAACTCCTGTGGGTTGTTCGCACCAGTTCCGTACTACTTTAAAACTTGTGTTCCAATCAAAATTTCTATTATTCAGCTGACTTGATTTTGACCATATTGGGCTCACGAAATTTTGGACAACTCGTCTAGCAACATTCACAGTTTGAAATCCCGGACAGAGATTAAGCCGTTTCATTAGTAAAGTTACAGAGAAAAAAGAACATGTGACCAAATCACGACCATTGAGCGATACAGGATTGTTTTATGAATTTGAGGAAAATTGGAGACGATTTGAGCACATTTCCAATTCTGATTTTTTGTACGCTTCTTGCGACCGTTCAAGCATGCTTAAAGAATTCAAATGAGAGAATACAATTGCAACTGGATTCTATATATATAACCTTGTAACAATAGAAAAATACAGCAAGAATTTCAGCCAAATTTCGAAAGGATTTTATCAAGGAAAGATATTTATCGCTGACTAAATGGGGTAGGAAACGTTGCACAAGAAAATGTCATTCCTCGGTCGATTCGTTTTAAAGATCCAACTTGACAGGGGAACCATGGACTTGACGAACCTCGTTTATCAAGACACCTGTCCTATCAGTCAGGCCAAAATGCCAACAGGGGAATGAAGACTGATTATTGTTTCTATCAGTTCGTATCAGGTGCAGTCTTGTTGCATTTCACGCATCTATTATATTAGTTTTATTCAATTCTATTATTATTTGAAGATGATGGAATGAGTCGAAAAGGGAAGCAAAACGTGTTTGTCCACATCCAACCGAAACGATCTGTTAATAAGACCAGCACTTGGAAACAGTTTGCTGCTAGGAGCTTTGTCATTCCAACGACTACTTGATGACAGACAAAAGGTTACTTGTAAAGACTGCTGCGACTTGAATCAGCGGTGACGAACCGGATAAACTGAAGCAAGCTGCTCTCGCAAATTTCCTACTCGACGTCATAAAAGTAGAGGCAATTCGCGAAGAACGGCTATACAAAATTAAACGAAACGTGTTTTGTCCACCTGGCGCTAAAAAACTTCACGATTGTGGAGTAAAAGTTGTTCGAGTTTGTGTGTTGACATTTATTCTCTACTCGAAAGTTTGGACGGTGGAAATACCTGCTCCCTTCTTTTCTATTGTACTGTTCGTTACATTCTTCTGCTGGGCAAACTGAGACAAAATGGAATGGGGACCATGAAGTGAAATGGAGTGATATGTGCGCCGCACTTTCAAGGCATCTGTTTTGTCTGCAGCTTATCCAGGGATTTGCTGAAGGTTTCCAAAATTGATCACTTGTAAAATAAAGATTCGGGTATCGGATATGATACGGCATGTCAGATCCCGCATATATCAGATCTGCGATCTAAATGATTGCAAAGTTTTGGCCATACGAATGTAGAAAATATCGTCTACGTTAAGCTTGCCTTCCAGTCTAACATCGCCTTGATGTTATGTTTTCTGCCATTTGGTCAATTTTACTGCTCTCTCCTTGTGAGAGCTTAATATTCGAGTGTTAAAATGAATCCGCATGCGTTAAGCAACTGCTGTGTTCAAAATAACTAGACACTTTGCAGTACACCTGATATGGTAATTAAACACCTAATCCAGGATGGTTTATTCTGAGCCCATTACTGGCTGTTAGTCTGGCTGAAAAATCTTCAAAATGAAATGAGAAAGCAGGCATCTCAGACAACGTTTCCAAACTCGGTAAAAAAAAATGAACATTCAGTTGAAATTAACTATTCGGGCATTTTTGAGCGCAATCTTTTCAGTGGAAACCTCCGTTTGAGTGGACCACTTAAAGCATCAAACAAGGGTAAAACCATTTAACACTGACCATTAACAAGGCAGTGCGCTTTCGTATATTAATCCTTATGGAGTGCACACGAAGTTTAATTCCTGTTGCGTACTACAACCTTATTGGGTTAACAATTTAGCAAAGGGTTCAAGAGTCCCATTGTTAAGCCAGTTGGTTCATCAAACAGCGCAACAGCGACGACGGTGACCAATATGACATTCCATGTTAGGATACGGCGTACAGTTATCCCAAATTTCGTCGTATGCCCGCCTCTACAAGCGCTAAATATTCCGGCTAGTGCAGAGCAGCTTGAAAATATTGCATTCAAGTGGCTGCCGAACGGGCAACGAGGAGACACGCTTCCCAGATCACAATGTGCTCTTGTTAACCTTCTCTCGTGGTACATGCATTAAGCAGACAAGGAAGGCAAGATCTAAATGCTCATATGTTATGTGAAGCAAACGAATGTCCTGGGTGGAAAAACTATCGTTTATTTTATCACGAAATGAAATAAGTTCATATCAAAAGTGAACTCTGTGCATATATGAAATTATTTGCAACCACTGTCTCCATAAACTGATGCTTCAAATTTTGTCATGCTGTTTGGCCAGCTATGCCCGAGTTTGATCACATTTTGAAATTTTGAAGCTATTGTTTTGTCACCTAAGAAATTTGATTCTGTTTTTAGGCCTCGAACTGAAAGTCTGGCATGAGAAACGAATGACTGAAAAGTCCTATTCACTTTTAACTTTAATGCACATGGAAGGACGATACGGGACACATTTTAAAAACAACTAATATGACGACACCAGCATGCTCTTCAGGCCATGGGATAAATGTAGAATGCTGGGGAAATCACATGTTTCTTTCTATTGATTATTTCCAAATATCCAACTACGCATTGCCATAGTAACACCCAAGAATGCAGGTAAACGTAATTCACACATGCAGAAATGACACAACATTTCTATTGAATAAACTTAAGTGGGCAATGAAAGTTGTTACCAAAAAACATATCCACTCTAATGAAATAACTTCGAAAAACATGAAATACCCGGAGAGTAATATTCCGTTGCGATAACTTCAAATTTTATTGATCGAGACCAAGCAGGTTCACTTCTACTTGATCTATTTGCCAAATGCTAATAACTGCTGCACACAACAAATAGAAATGTTTTAAGTTTTGTTTTCATCTTTGTTTCTGAGGCACAGAAAGGCTATGCAGTTTGCACGTTTCTCTACCAGTGTCACAAACGCTGTGTTTGCTGGTATGATACTTGCTTGCAGTTACACAACGGTGGTTTTTGTGGTTCGACGGGGACTTGGTAAATTCATGAGGCCTTGTTTGAATTTAGTGATAATCTCGTTTACCTATTCATTTAGAATCCACATTTTCTGAGTAACTTGCCTAAAGGCTAAATAACTTCAATACTACCACGTTACAACCAAAACATCTGCCTATTATTCTAGCTTCTTGAGATGAATATAGAAATTACCATTTCCTTTCTTCTCCACGTGTGTGCGATTGTAGTAGTAGTCATTTTACTGAGTAGTCGACTGAGTGACCGCTTTCGGAGCGTTGATTAATGGCCATCCTTCTGCGGAATCTCGCGAAGTCGATCTGTGCAAACTAAGTTCGCCCCCATTTCACCGAGCGACTCGTCAACAGTTCGAGTGAATCCGGTCAGTATAACATGTACCAGAGCGAAAAAGGTGGCCTCTAAATTTGTTATTCTTAATTCAAGCGGTGGATTCTTTGGACGAGAAGTATAAGAAAAGCTAATTTCGTGCTTGTTCGGATGAGACTGGACTATTTTGCTATCCTATCCCAAAATATGCGAAACACCCACATTGAGACACCATATCATTGGATCGAACAGAACTATGCCTCCCTTCCTCTATTCTGGACTACTAACATTCCAAGCGGTTTAGCTGGGGCGTGGTTGCGTGTTAGGAATTACACACGAGCAATGCTGACGATGTATGATATAATTCAATCAGAACCCGGGGGATTGATTTACCGTGTTATAGACAACCCATTTGGACAGCCCTAAAGAGAGGCCTGAAAATCTGTGCAGGGATGAAATCTGAGGTTGATGAAAACCAAAATGTTGCGTCATTATTTCTACCCTGACAAAAGAGGTTCAGACAGACAAAGTCTACAAATATTAGGGCTTTTAGAACCCAGTAGGGCGAAATGAGACAGAAGACTTTGGTAAGAAACACCACCAGAGGTTTACTCCTTTTGACGACTCCCTTTCCAATAGGCAATATACGAAATGGCTGGGCACTAGGTAATCGGGACAGCCAATTGGCTACGAAGTACAAATTTACATACGGCGAAACAGACGTCGAATTCATGGTGCCGGCAGTACTATATGACTTCTAATAGGGATGATCTAGTGCCGACAGTACCACTTCCCTTGTCATTGTAATTAACTCGGGAAAGGCTTCACTTTCCGCATATGGAATGGAACCCACACGAGTCTTAATAAAAATGCCATTATCTTCTTTAGTTCTGAACAAACAAATACGTCCGTGTCGATAGTTAAACCAGAAAATGAAAAATGCCAATATACTTATCCCAGTCAAATTGAAAGATTTAATGATAAGCTTCTGTTCTAAGCCATCCAAATGCTTAGGTACGTCAATTCAGTTTTGGATATTTTATAATAAACCCAAGGATGTGACAGTAAGGTGAAAAGATATGACGTAACTGGCAAATAGCAGGCTATTCCAACAATAAAATTCATGATCCTCCTACCTTTTAAGTTCCGAACTTTGATAGTCCCGAATTTATCAAGCAGTCGTCTGAGCATTACATTTTCTTAGATTATCGTTGAAGCTGATTGAACCGATACTCGTTCAGAAACAGAATGTGCTTTATTCATGGAGCTTCCAAGACGATTCGTCTAAAAGAGAGATTATTGGCCAAATTTTGTGAATATCACACCATAAAGCATGATCTCTAATCACTAACGCGCCTACATTCGGCTAACAGGAAATTCGCTATATCCGTAAAAAGAAGCGTGACAAATAGTCCCATTCACTTTAGTCAAGGCGACTTGAAACATTCAGGTAGTCGGCGGTTAGTTGGAACAAATAACTTGTTGTGGAAACACCGAAACACATCTCACCTTGTATTTTGATAGTTTTCGGTTAAACAGTGTTCACCGATTCCAGTATGCGTTAGAACAATTTAATTCATGTTACCGTGAATCACTGAGACGCTACTCCTGAACTTCGGAACTGGCAAATAAAGAATACCGTTGCGAAAAGAAGCCTGAAAAACATAAAAAACACAAATCGATAGTAGTAAACCCAAAATTAGTCAAATTATTTCATAAAACCGTTGTTTATGCCCTACTGTCCATCATCACATCATTGTAAAGAATAATGGCATGATGATAACACACGAGACTTACAAGCAATTCTGTAAACCACCTGTGGTCAGTCGCATTCTACATTGTAACATTTTACAGGATCTCCAGTTACTGTTAGACTGCAATTTATTTCAAAGAAATATCTAGTCTGTTTTGAAGGCAAAGTCTGTTCTTAGTGAATCAGGGAGATAACAGGAAAGATGGTGATTAATGTAACCAAGGTGAGCATAAACGATTTATGCTACTTAGGTTCTAAGCCGGTCCAGCTTATTCATGATGCTGGTAACCATGCCCAGAAAAACGGTTACCCCCAAATTTTCTTCTCTGCTATCTTATTGGTATACGTTGCATTAACCTACGTCAGAATTTGGTGATATATATAGGAAACAGTGGGACAGAGTGTGATCAGTAGTCAGCTTTTTGATCATGGTAACCGGAATCCCTAAATCAATTGATCACGCTTTTGATGCTGTGAAATCGCATTTAATGACAGACTCATTTTCTGTAGACTCCTTTAGTTAAGTACTGTCCAAGATGCACAAACTCTTTGGCCTTCAATAGTAAAACAAAGAAAGCGATGTAGGTTGGTTTCTTGGAGGCCGCAGAGCAAGCTGAGGGCCTCCAGTCAGTGAACTGCTCCTGTCTGCTCGATGCGGTTCCGTAGTCACACGCATAGCATTGGCCACAAAATTCCGTATTCCCCATGGCAAATTTCAGAGCTGAGATGCAAATACAAAGATCACAGGGTTTACTCTGTGGTGCGCACTTCTGACTGAATGTCTCAGTAGGTTTAACAACACAAAGCACTAAGTCTTGTCAGGAATCGTCTTGGTTTACGTAAATGCCTCTCCTCACCATGTCCCAAGTCAGTTGTGCATATGACAAAGTTCTACTATAGAAATGCACACGGAATTCAGATAGTTGGTCAGGAAAACCGATTTACTAGAAACCGTGGCTGACTCAGGGTATTACTTAACAAAGACCAGATAGGCAAGACTGTAAAGTTTTAGCAGCTGTTCCTGATGTAACTAGGTACTCATTACTAGAATAAGGAAAAACCGTTTATTAAAAGATATTCATATAGGGAACAGCATTCTTCCTCGTGCTATCTGCGATCCAAATGGAAAAAGCTGCATTTTACGTTTTCTCGAAAGTCCTCATCTGACCAGTGATTGCATTCAACAAGGTTAGTGTAGTGTAAACTATTCAGTCCGGTGAAAGTGCTGCAGGTAAGATTTCCATCACCGTGAAAGAAATTTGGTTTGTGTTCGAACCTCGGTGACTTTATTTCGTCCAGTTGAATGTGAAGGAACAATACATGCGATTTTCCAGGCGGATTACTCAGTATAGTCAGATTTCTAAACCCCTGCTAACTTAAGTACTTATCTGTCAATTAGGGACATAGCAAAGGTGCTCGGCTCTCTTTATAACAAGTGCCTGAATTTCCGTTATCTTTGTGGAGTAAGCTATATTTAATAAAAGCGTCCATAAATTCCACGAGCGTAAACAGCTTCAGAACGCATGTGCCAATCAGCACGGCAATGCGAATGAGAATACGCACTTGTTCCATTATGGGAGCTAGAATCACGTGACCACTGGTTCTGAAGAACGATAATCTTGTCTAACAGCACTGTGCACAGCATCTCACACGTGTGAAGTATCAAATCTCATAAATCAAGATGAATCGATGTTTAATTTAGTTTCAGTGTGTTCTTTGCAGCAGAAATCGAAGAAATGCTGAAGAATATCAGCTTTATCATTAAACCAATTGGTTATCGGAAAGTGATCAAGATTCAAAGAAAATTAGAGATTTTTCGAACGGTTCCTTTGAGTTTTTCTGAACCGATTCATAAGATGGAAAATAATGTTCTCAGTTCTCGAATTACGCAGAAACAGAAATGCCTGTAGGGTTTGCATTTTTGGCGTGAATAAAATAACTATTTTTCAACAGTCCCAGGTCCGCTTCAAGCACTTCTTAATGAGATTATGTACGCAGTTTGGCTCTTCTTAGCGAGACGAACAACATAAAACTTGTGAACGATATACTTTTAATAACATAGCGTTTTGGATTGTTGTAAAGCCGCAACGTTTCGACTACCTTGGGTAGTCTTTCTTAAGGCAAGTTTTACAATTGCGAAACTTGTCTTGAAAGATTATCCGCGATGCCATCTGTGATGTTATCTCAGTTTAATTTCCATTAATTTTGCCTTATGTCAACCTCATATTAAAAACGAAATTCCGGTGTGATCCAATCTACTGGCCTAAATTAGAACCCAAATGAACAAATCACTCAAAAATTAAAATTCTAGTGCTAGCATAGGCAATTAATTAGATAAGCGTCTACTTGTGAAGAGATTTCGTAATTCATCACGGCTTGCTACGAAATGTTTGATATTTGACATTCCTGTCGGTGAAGACTATTCCGGGTCCTGGTCAGATGGAATAAAACGTCAACATTTGCATTAAGAGGCAAAATCCCAATCTATTTCTTTTCCTGGTCGAACTTACTGAAATTGTCTGGCTTAACTTGGTACTGGATAGATGGTTTTTGGAAAAGCAACTAAAAGTGATGATAACAGCAATAATCCTACTTCATTGTCAGGGTCTAAGTTATAAACCAGGGGCACTTAGATATCGATTTACCATCATAACACTTAAAGGATGGTACTCCAGACGGGGAAAGTGTATACGCTTTGGCGTTAAAACCCCGTTTGAATCATGAGTGGTCGAGAATACTACCGTCGTTTTCCAATTACGAAGTAATTCGTCGGAAATTACTTGTCAGATGGACAAGTCCTATCAGTAGAGTAACGATATATGATCTTTCTTGGCAAAACAAAAACCTAAACAGTCATGAAGGACTCCACTCAGAAGGCTGGCCTTATATAACTGACAAGTAGCTTTCAGCGAATCATCGCGTGATCCTGAAATGGATTCATCATCCGAGCACTAACCCAATATTAAATTAAGATTACGGTATCCATTATCAAATGAAGGCACGCTTTGACAAAATGAAACCTCTCAGGCAATTATCTATAAATTACACTGAGGCAAATGAATACCAACTTGCGAAACGGTACCTGAAATTAAGGATAAGTTTTTATTTCAAAAGTACTTTTGACCAATACAATAAGCCCCCAATTACTCATTTATTCTTTAAATAAAGTTTTGTTGCTTCAAGCTGTTTGAGCATTTGATCAATCCAGAATCCATAAGAGATGAGCATATAGAAAATACCTTATATTTCTTTTACGTATAGTATAGTAATTTAGTTAGTCAGTCACACCAACTGAATTTAAAATTTAGTCGACGAATTTGAAAACTTTTACAGTAATATGATGACCACTTGCCGGGAAATTTGTACTTCGGGAAACCTTGCAAAGATTTGATTCCAGTGAGTGGTATAAAAGTAATGCACAAGAATGAAACCAGCCGTCGTAGGCAACTATGTTATAAAACACTGTCTGGCAAAATAGGGCTTTTGGAACCATTGTATACTAACCACTTACTTATTTTTGGAATACAAACCACTGTTGGCTAAAAGGGAAATAGAAAAGTACTTCGGCAGTTATGATACAGAATGTACTTTTTCATGCATTCCACACCAAAAGCCATAATACCAAGGGTGTATTGGCTTCTCTGTTTTCGTGAATCAGTCAAGTAGTTCCGTGTTGATGGATTGACAGTTGTGACATTGTCGGTCTGAATCGATGCCATTTCATCAAATCGAAATGACCGAAAAATCCCGAGCGCGGTCTCTGTCCAGACCCCGACAGACTCAGTTCAGCTTAGCTGAATAAAATGGAATTTGTTTTGGATGTCATTTCAGAATGTATTGTTGTACGTATATTGCCAAAGTGTTTTCTAAAATCAGCATTATTTTCGTTCAAAAACTCATCTCATTATAATCGAATGAGGAAACGATCCAAAGACTTAACAATAGGAATTCCCTGGGGTGTTAAACTCCTCAGCCACGATTAAATATCGATCTTGTCAAACAAGTGTCGGTTTTCCGATCAAAAATTCGAACTGTTAAAATGGACTGATAATAGATGAATAAACAAAACACGAATGATTCTGCCTCTAATCATATCCCTTATTCTCAGTAAATTTTCCTATTATACTTAACAGTCTTTACGATCGCTATATGTCAAGGCATTACGTCACCGTTTGAATGTTCGCTAACCCACATGAAACACGCAGTTTCACCAAAGAGCTTGTTCGTAAAAGTGAAATTTCGATGCACGTGACTGCATGAAAAAATCAGAAGAGATAGCAAGTGTAGAAAATATTCCTAATTTACTTCGCTCGCGGTTTCAGGATCGTTCTCCAAAATGAAGTATTCGTAAACTAACCAAACGAGTGGTATGACATTTTTACCTGCAGCATATCAAAGTTACCACATGTCTCATTCTGTATGGAAGTTGACCTTTCGGATTCCGGGTTGGGCACTCGCCCTGACGGCCTTTCGAAGCAGTCCGCAATGATACTGTACATTCAATGGCATCTGCTGGAAAATTGTTAAGCGGTTTCTCCTGCCGGAACGGTACCAACCGAAGATGGCTGAATAGCTTGCCAAGTAATGTAGTTAAACCCAGCATGAAAAGCAAACAGTGGAGACGGATTTACCAAGCAGAAATACACATACCGGAATCTGCGGGAGAAGGAGTGCACTATGAACCCACGATGTTTAGCCTTATCCTAAGTCCATGTGGACTGAATAACCAGTCACTGGTACCCTATAGGTTACAGGACCACCGAATCGTCCTGTTGCTTTGTAAGCCTGTATCTGCTGAGATCTCCAAAACCCGTTTCTACTCTCGTTTGATAATTAAACAACAGCCCTGTCAAAACCACCAACACATTTTGGATTCTGATAGAAACCAAAGATGCAGAAGTAGATAATGGAAATACCAAAGCACAATTAACGCAAACTTTCCATGGTATCCATTTTGTTCCGCTTTTTTATTCATAGATTTCCTCCAACTCCAGGATTTCAATAGCACATGATCTGCATATAGACTCCTTACATGTATGCAAACATCTTTATTCTTTCCTCTAGTAAAACACTATGTTATCGGGCATCCTTACCAATCACGCGATAAATATTTGACGACAATCAAGGTGAGTCATTGTGTGTTGGAAATATGCACGTCTCTTTATGGACTTAAAAATAATAATTGTAATAATTGTATTTAAATCGAAAAGTGTCGTTTCATTAGAAATGGCTTGATCAGTCTTTGTTTTTTTCAGTATTAATAATTAAACGTTGGACACGAATCAAAATTTTCTCATCGAATAGCTTATCGACAGATTCACCAAAATGTCCGAAAGTAAGGGTTGACAACATGTGAATATTCTTCCTCTGCTTTAAAAGTACACACGTTACGCACTATCTAGAGATAAATTACTTCTGGTTTGCTGTTCGCTTTCATGTCCTTAAAAGCTGAACGACATTTTGCTCTTAATGTTTGCCTGAACTTATTTTACGTTAGTGCCGAATACGAAAAACACGATAAAGGAACGATGGTTAATTAGGAAGACATCAAAGCGAAGTACAGAATTCGTTTCGGTGAAGCACATGCAGCGGTATTTGACTGGTCTACTTTGTACATGAGGACCAGGTTGTCAGCATGCGAAGAGATGTGTAGACTTCCGTAGAATTCTCAGTTTATGGTCTTGAAAAAATTTGCAGTCCTTCCAGTTTGTTTTAATAGAAACTGACAAGAATTCTGATTTATTTTCGTTTTAGATGAAAGATAAAAAACATTCAGGATTTGTTTCCGCTTTTGACCGGCGGTTGTCAAACAGATTACGTCATGGCCTTCGAATATGAAAGCAGCGGGTTCGAATTCTCTTATTTCGGCAAACTCACCTAATTGGCATCCCAGTGAGGACCCTAATCCCTATCCTGATTAATTATGTAGGTTTCAATATGGTTAATTAAAGAAAGTAAATGATAAAGTTTAGAAAAGGATTAAGTTATTGGTGACTCTCTTCGCTCCGGAAGTACAGCTTTTTCGGCAATTCCCGGCATCACCAGTGTACACGTCAGACCAAAGTGTCTTAAAAAACATTAGGCTCCATAAATTTGTATTCAGTGTTTTTGTAAAGGTTTACAGGAAGGGAAAAGTGGGACAAGGAGTATTCATTTGCAGGCTGGTTAGAAAAAAAAAGACTTTAAAATAAAAGCTGTAGGATTCATGCACGGGTTCGTCCTCGGTGATGTTTGCGGTCGCAGTGTAAGACGGGAAAAGAATTCCAGTTGTGCAACTTTAAAGATGGACCAACTGTTCTGGTCTACTAAAAGTGGAAGCAATTAAATCCAATAAAAACAGGAAGTGCCTTCCGTTGTAGATTCGACTTAGTAAGCATGTATATTTTTCAAAATATGCTTTTGGAATTCGGCTTAGCTAACTCACATCGTCCGAAAACATCTACCACGTCGACCGATTGCTTGCCAATCGTTTCTGTGGACGAAGAGAACAAAACATTCAAATGAATACTGAGCGCACAAGCAGCTTTTTCACGAAAGTAGGTCTGCTCGAGCAACACGATGCCAAGACGCAAACATCATTCTGAACTTCTTTGATGCACTTAGTTTGATACGACAAATTCATAAATCTTGACACCCCTTTGTTTGTTTTATCTGCAAACCAAATTAAAAGACAGAATTCCATTTTGAAAAACCACAGTTAGTTGATTATCATTCTTTGTTTTTTTAGGGGATGATTGTTGTACTTCGTCTCGTCTGCCAAAGCGAATCTCTTATCACGAAGGGTTGGTAGATTAGAAATGAAGAAGAATCCTTCGAAAGAGTGTCACTTATTTTCTTTCCTTTACATTTATAAATGTTTCCTCCATCCATTGGACAGAAAAAGTGTGAAAAAGCTAGTTTTAAGGGCGTTGCTTCTTCTCGGGTTACACATCATACCAAGTGAGTTTGAACAAGTATGTTGGACACCAAAAATAGCAATGCGCTTTTGATCAGGCATACCTTCATGTCTTCTGCAAAGCAATGCGCACTTTGGATAAATCTATGAGATAACCGCGTGCACGGTGGGGATGAGCTTTTCGATGTTCCTTTTAATGCAGCAGTCATGCAATAAAACGCGGAAAATTCATTATTCAAGGAGTAGGCCAAATCGTTGCATGAATGTAAACGCAATTAGTTAACGCAGAAACGACTTTCCCTCAGTACCGTAACCGAATTTAAAGCTTAGCTCTTTCGCACGCAAGATAAAACGTAACCATCAGCTTGAACATTTTCCGTGCCTGTTCTCATTAGCTATTTGCATTAAGGTGTTGCTTGTGACAAACACCAGTATTGTTGAAGACATTCTGTACTGGGTGAGCTGTCCAAAAATTAACGCACCTTTGTTTTTCACTTTGAGAATCGTCTCCCGATCTTTCAGAATGGAACCAAAACTATTCACCCAAGCATCCGGATTAGTGGTTTCTCGACAAAACCAAAGCACTGCCGACAGGTATATCCCCACTGTCGTTGATTTTAGCCTTAATGTAATTTCCGGGTGCTATTAGTGCCCGTCAGTTAAGAGTTTTGTTTCTAGTGCCCCATATTTTGCACGATGGATTGCAAAGTCCTGAACGGATCGTCTGTTATTATCATCTAAGGCTGGCATTCAGCGTGGAGCGGACTGGTCAGTGCTGCGCAGAATATGCTGGGGCAGATAGTGCATATTTTTGCTGCATAATTTTCGACAGCAAGCAGGCGTCAGAAACAAAACTATACTGGTTTGCTAGTTCATACCAAAGTGGAGATTACAACGGGCGAAAAGTTTGACAAATTGTTCCGAGTACTCACAAACCTAGTCAGCGTCGATTATTGAAATTGCAGATGTAACCTCGGGTGACCGAACCTGTTTGAATCCGTTCAGCAATTGGTTTTTCCTTCAAAATATGGCCTCCATTTAATCTAGAGAGAAGAATCTCTGGACGATATGCTTTTGTGACAAAACCTTCCGCTAGTTCAGACAGTGTCTTCAGTTCTGTGTGGAGTCAACTTCGCCCCCTTACCTGCAGTGTACTCTTGTGCGAATTATATAAATACGAGTAGAACTTTTTGCATCCAAATACGTTCTCCTTGTTGACTGATTAAGGATTTCAAATGTCGAGCGATTAACACCAAAGAAGTTTGCTTTGCGAATGCCACACATGTGCTTGGAAATGTACACTTACCGAATGAATGACGCATTGATCTCATCAACACATCTGCAAAATATCCACCTAAGTTAACGATGTGGGATTTCTACTACATTACAACGCCCTTCCTTTTAATAACGTTGGCATTGGTAGGATTATTAGCAAGGACATTCAGGAGGGATACCTTTCAACCTGGTTAATCAATTTCGGTGGGGATCTTCGTCGAATTGGTACCATATTCACAGTGCAATGCGTCATAAGATCACTTGGGCATTTACTATGAAAAAGTCTTGCTTCCAAGTTGTAAGTTGCCTGGCTGAAAGTTTTAACTGTTTGTTAAAAATCAATACGAGTAGCAAACAGAACTCACCGATATAACTTTTCGGTGGATGCTTGTCTATTCGACTTCATGCAGCATTTTTGTACTAAAATTTAGCACGGTCGTGATTTGAAGAGGGTGACAAATCGCTGCGTGACTTCGCGCTGTTGCCGAGCTTGGGTAATTCTGATCTATCAAACTGGGTTGGTTCAAACTTCTACTCAACTTTGGATTAAATTGCTCAGTTGAAACAATTCACCTGATCTGCATGAAATAAGAGAATAATTGAAGAGTATGGCATATCATCGGCATTCGTAATTATCCGATCTTGGAAATGTTGCTCGCACAAAACAGAGGTAGAAAAAGCCCAATTTCACTAAATCTCCCATCGACGCATTTCTCACAGATAATATGCGGTAACTCGCTCTGTTCTTATGTGGTTCTAGTCCTCTCCAATCTACCGGCTCATGAGTGCAGGTTGACTTCCTCCATTACGCCTCTGTTTAGTGGGCCCTAAGGGCTATGGGATGTGTTTCTTCTATCACATTCTTGTGTAGCGCATGCAGCTAAAAGGTGATTGGCACTTTCTTCCAGGCAGTGTTTTATTGACGGCCACGAAATCTCAAAAGTTTGCAAGCTTTATTACAAGTTACAAAAGACCGACAGATTAATGTCCTTAGAAATTGCAAACTGTGGTCGTCCAAGTTACGCCAACCTCTACACAATAGGATGAGCAGTATGAGCTGCTCCCTTGGATTTGAGTTCAAGCTAGTATCAGCGCAACATTACGACAGCGAATTTCTCTTGTAAAGTTTGTTCTTGATAATATATGCATGGCAGGGAGGCAGAGAATGCACTAATTCCATTTTTGAGGGAGACGGCAAAATACGGCCAAAACGAGACTAAATAATGCTGAAATAAAAATTTTTTCTATGGATTGTGAAATTATAAAAGTAATATTTCGTTAGGCCCTTAAATTATAGGCCTATCTGCCAGACAACGTTTGTTTTTCGTGGCAAAATCCATATCATTTTACAATCGGTAGTAAGTAGTAAGAAAAACGTTTTAAAACGAGAAAAAACGATGCCTGATGTTTGTTTGAGTGTAACAATGTTTATTCATTCCCCGATAACAACTTTGCCCACTTTTGCTAAAAACCGATTGAGGAATTTGAATGTGAACATGTGTGTACCATGGGCAAAAATCGGTTTGTCGGTATGTGCCAAATAAAACACGCCTACGACCAAACTACGCATTTGTGTTTGTGAGTGTGTGTGCGTGCGGACGTATAAATAGGACATTGACTTTAAGCGTTTCATTTATTTCAGCACCGGTTTGAACTGAATTTCCGACTCCCCTGAGCCCCATCGGACAAATCCTGCAACCAAAACTTTGAACAGTATTAACAGAATACCATTTTCACTTGCTTGCCGGAAAAGATTATTTGAAATTCCATTTTACCTTGTACAATTGCCCAGACATCAAAGCACTAAAGCGTGTAACGGTTTGGCCGTACTCCATGTGTTGAAATGGTATATTCTGAGCGCAATTTCCCTCACTCTGCTTGACGTTTGTAAAGTTTTGACTGACTGTAAATAATCTGATATCATCATTCAAAAATCCCTTTTTGGTGTTAACCAGCATTGCAAATAGGGGCAGTTTTGTTTGAAACAAAAATAAATGTAAGGCTACACCAGAGCAATAAACAGACGTTTCATCAAACGCAGGCATTGTGTGCACTAATTGCGTATCCGACAAGCTAGAGTTAAATTATAGCTTCTTGCGGCTTGCTGAAAAATTGATTCGTCCATTGGCTAATAATTCACAGGTATGCATATGTATAACTAAGGTAACATTCCGAGAAGTACTCAAAGGTGATGTGGACAAAATGGTATGCACATATAAATAGACACTAATATCGTGACATTTTAAGTTCGTTTCGAAACCGGTTGTGACTTACTAAAACTGTTTAAATATTGGGGTGATTTTCTGCGCTGCTCCGTGCTATCTGTGGAAACGGTATTGCGTAAATTCTTCATTATAGAACTGTTCAAATCGTTTAAATTAGCAGCTTCATATTTTGCATTTGAATACTGACGAAATTTGAAGAAAACAAGACAAACATTAATGTCCGCGGCAAATGGAAATGACGAATGGAAGTCTTAAGCTCATGCAAACTTGAAAAGTTGAAACTTCGGCCATTAAAAATTGGAGAATCTTGGTAGCAGCAATCTTTCTTTTCCGGAAGAAATAATGAAGAATGTGCAGGTTGAAGACACTAGGTGCCCAGTTGCATATTACGTTTCTCTGATCTAATCAGAGTCCAGATATTTTTAATCCTCCAAGCAACCCAATAGTACAAGGAAGCATGCTAAAGAAGAATATATTTGTTACGCCAAACTGTGGTAGATAATACAAAAGATTGTTACCTCTCCTGGAGATTTCAGCACCCTTTTCGAAGGTGGAACCTGAAGGATTTGCAACGTTTTCGGATAATGCTTGGAAATAAATCTTTTGTTTCTTGAGCAAGACTGACCTAAAACTTCCATCTTCATTGTGTCTCCTGAAATACTGAAAAACACCTGTCCATTACAATGGGCTGAAGCAAAAATTGCCATTTTCAACTCATCATAACAGGACTTGCTAAGCACAACAGTCCAGTCGTCATACCGACCAACAGAATGCCTCTACTGCGCTTCTTTTTTAAGAAACCATCGACTATTAGTCGTCCTTGGGGGCATTGTGTTAATCCTTGCTTTGGATAACCGATTAATTTTATTCGATAGCTTTCGAATAGATGTAATCTCGAACTACATCACTGTCATTGTAGGTCATCTGGTCATAGCTTCTCGCGGTACACCGAAACGTGTTCTTATTATGGATAAACCGGGATAAGGTAAGATATGAAAAAGTCAGAAAAACATTTGCCTTCCTCATTTTCCTTCTTTCTGTTTCGAAAGACAAATAAATCCAGTGTTTAAGCATACAAGTGTATGACTTTTGCAGTTTAGATTGCACAATTGTATTCATTGTTACTAGGTAATGTATACTATCTGTCACCAAAGGTGTCTAGAGAAAAGGTGATTAACATTGGTTTTACCAAGTGGTTTAACTTGCCTGGTTATTCCCCAAGTATTTTTAACTTATGTTTGCGTAGACTAGAACTAATGAAATGGTAAATCTTTCACAGCGTTGAAGATATTTTGTGCTCTGAACAGAAATCGAGTTACTTCTCGGTTCGCTGAAGAAAACAGATCTTAAAAATGATTTATCTTGCGAAATGAATAGATCCTTAATATGTTTTGCCCGGCATAATCAGTCCAACAACTTTTACTTGCATCAGTCATTTGATGTGCAATTTGTCAAACACGTGCAGTTAGACAGCTGGAGCACAAAGAAAAGCATACAGTAAATCATTAATTTTTGCGACAAAACAAGAAATATCCAACCAAATCCAAGATTGCATTACCGACTTATACAAAAACGTCTCCAAAATCATTCAAAATTAACATAAAACTCAATTAAATAGTGCCGACGATGAGTAGACAAAATTGATGTCATTTGCTCAACACCATGGTTGCTTGTCATTCGAAGAATTCCTTGCTAAACGTGGATAACTGAGGATTAGATTTAGCAACAAACGGTGGGAAATAGGGATCCTAGTTGACCGAAAAGTTTCATTCTAGCGATGCTGACAACAATGACGGTATCAGTATTAAGTTTCCCAGATAAGAGACTGTAATTTTTCCACTGATCAATGTTGGGATAAAGTTACACTTTTGCGACACTGCAGCTGTTTTTGTGCAGAAGAACGGACATTTCGTGATTTTATATTCACTCCGGAGCTTTGTGCAACAGCTTTAAATCTAATAGTCGAATGGCGTTGTTTGTTTGGGCAGCCATGCGTACGAGCTAAATATCAACTTGATATTTCAGTTGTTTCTGAGGTAAAAGATTCTGAAAGTGTGTGCATCGGAAAGTAAACCGAGCTAGTGATCTTTTAGACAAGGTGAAAAGTGATCGAAGCAAAACAGTGCACCGTTGCTGGAGCGTTAAGAGGAACAATACACTTATGTCCCATCGGTGCGGACGTAGCCTTTCGAATGACTTACGTGGGAGATACAGTTTCACGAAAGAACTGCTTTAGATCTCCTCATTACATTTTTTTGCTATCCAGATGAGAGCAAAAAGCCAAATTTTGATTTTAATCACACATGTTGTTCCAATATATTTTTTTAGTCGCACTATAACGCCAAATGCAATTCCACATCGCTGTGTAAAATTCGTCGAGCACTGTTCCAGACGATCTGAACAAACTACTCATTAATCTTCTCTCCGTATCTGATAAGAACCATGAGGTTCAAAATGACTGAGTTTGGCCATTAGACCCGGTTCTTCGTAAGAGGGCGGGTAAATAGTTTCCTAATTTGTCTTCCCATTTATCAGTTATCAATTTTTTCTGATGAAGCAAACCATAGCAAGCGGATCTCATCGTGTTCGGTTAACTATCCCAAGAAAGCGTGATGTTTCTGGTGCGCGAACGAGAACAGATATTATAAGGATATGCGCATTCCACTCATCCTATGGCTGAATAACTAATTTTATAAATCGCTGTGAGAAATTGCTTAAACGGCTAGTATAAACCTTGCCACACTGCTACTGCTCTCAGTGCCATTCATGATGTTACTTATTAAATGGAAACAAAGAATTCATAAAAACTGCAGTGTTCATTCCCTAGTTGCGTCATTTTTGCTTTGCAATGAAAAAAATAAGTCAAAAGGATGCAAATTTGGGTGTGCACTGACAGTTTGTTTGATAAATTGGTGTCATGGAGACTGATCCTAGTCAACTAGACTCATTTTTGCTAATCGTGATAGTTGTAGTCTAACTAGTCAAAGAAGTTGCATTCTCCAGATCGTCTACAATGCACTGCAATGAAACAACGTCAAATTGAGCAGACGTTACTAAATGATCGTCTGTGCTACGGACGTGGTATCGTGAATCCCAGGAAAATCACTATGGTACTTGATATTGAATTCAGAGAATCAAAACACACGATGAGTGATGTGCCTCCCTCCAAAATGCACTTGTTTGTCTTGGGAGTAAATCAAGCGTACCAAGTGAAGCTTCTTAGAAATGAAGTGGTGGGCGATGCTGTGAATTTTCAACAACCAACAGATTGTTCCCTAAAATCCAGAGCACTTCAAAAATTTATCCGATGTGCGTATGCAATCCTAGACTATGTTCCCCATCTGGTCTTGCTTACCAAGGAATACGTGTTTTTAACTAGGACCTGATTAAACACGAGAGAAATTTATTAATATGAGATTAGAAAAATCCCCAGTTGTCTTCTCGGTGGCGCTCACTGTGTCCTACTTTCTTTGTCTCTCATGATGGAATGCAGACAAATCGTTTGTAAATATTTGATTCGAAGCGATGGGGTGATGGTAATCGCAAATCGGATTTCTTCTGACGTGAAGTGCAGATATGTTTGCTTTCCGCTTCAGTTCGACTTTCTATCCTTTATCGTTTTCACGACATTTTTGATGAAAAGAAAGTGCACATCATTTTTCGGGGAAGAGAGCCATGGCCAATGTAGTACTGTCGAGTGGGAAATTTGCCGATTGGTGAGACAATTCGAATACGCGATCTTCACGTTCAAACTCCAAGACTAGTGCTAGTCATCTAGACGAAAGAAAAAATGCCTAGTGTGTAGAATGATGTTCTCCCGGCCGGTCCTCCAATCCGTAGCAAAGATTGTTTCCTGACAAAAGTGGTAGCATTTTACTGAAGAGCAAAAATCTGACACTTATTCTGTTGACATGTAATGCAACCAAGATAGGGTAATTAGAGACAAAAGGGTAGAACCAATGTGACTCGGACATTACCGAAGTCACGAAACGGTATTGAAAGTATCATCTGTGGGCCTCTGGTTCTCGTTGTTTTTATTAACAACTGGGAATTAAAGAAATATTTGAATCATTTTAAGCTGAATACGATTTTTTGAGGGCGCTTGATAGTAGCGGAAGTTTGTTTTGAAAAGACTAGAAATGATATTTATTGAATCTTGAAGACAAACAGTTTACATTTAACATCTTACGTCTGCAATTGACCAAACAGTGAAATATTTTTCCACCTCTGCTACGCAGCGCGCAAACTTCCGCCTTGTTCCTAATTGGCTCTGCGGAAAGGAAAATGTGTGACTTCGACTACCATCTTTGTTATTGCATACCAACATAAAAGTCCAGAGAATTTCCAGAAGACGTCGTTTACGGTTTTGTTCAATTATGGGTTTAATCACTCGCAAAATGAGCTAACGGGATAAACATTTGCCAAGATTTTACTGAAAACAAGGATTGTATTGAAAAAACCCACTTCACTTGATACGTGTAAATTTGGTTTGGGTCATTGGGCTGTGATGCAGGGCAATTTGTGGTCATGTTCAGGCAATATGGAATAACAAAACGTACAGTCTACGCTTACTGATTATAAATCGTCCGTGAATTGCTTGCTCACAGGTGAAACTGTTTGCAAATTTTATTGGCACATTTAACTTGGTCCCAGTCACTGGTCGATCTTACCTGATCGGTGATTGATAAGGCGGTACAAATAAAAATGCATTTCACAGTTCATCATTTATCACCACGCCCACTGTTTCGTGTACCCGCTGAAAATATGTACGAGAATGAAAATGCCATTCAAACGGGCTGAAACGGGTTTTGGTAAATAAACACTGATTAGAAATGACCCTGTTTAGGCAAAAATGAGTTCATCAGGCAGGAACCTAATTTTTAACATCGATATTAATGCTGGTAAAGTTAATGACACTGAAATCCATTTTCCTAATCCAAATGATTTATCATTTTTAAACCGTAATTCATTAGATATTTTGTGGTCCGTTCAATGTAGACATAATTCTGGTCAACAGGGATTGTATTTGGAATGATATCTTTGGGAACGTCGGGTCTTTCCCTCTTCGTGTGTGAAAATCTCGTCAATTTATAAATTAACGTTCTGCACACAAAAATCAAATACGAGAATTATTTTTATCTTTCCACTGCCAAGCATGACATCAAAATAGACTGTGAAATGTTTACAATCCACAGTTTATCGTTCGTCCACGATACCTGCAAAATTGGTAAACGGAGTACGATAGACAGTTTGGGCATCAGTTACCAAGGGTGAGAAATAGTTTTAGCGTTCTCAGTCTCCCCAGTTTTAGGCACACATGCAATCAACACCAATTTAGTCTTTTACTTTGAGTTCCTCTGCATGGAACAAAAATGTTACACACTTTGCACCCCTGTTCAAATTGGCGATCAATGGTAGCAAGTGAAACAGGTTTATTTTTGCAGATGCCAGTAATGGTTTCCAGTGTGATATTTTTTATGGAATGCCAATTCTAGGATGGACACCATTAAATGCAATTGCTTTACTATGTGTTATTTTGCTTCAAAGAGATAAACGGGTGCACTAAAGGCATTTAGGCCCACTTTGACTAAGCGTCCGATTGCAAATTTAGCAAGGTGTCACTGTGGTTTCATCAAAATGGAAGGAAAGATCAATGGGTATTAATTAAAAAAGCGAATATGTTAAATTTTTCCTAATGCGTTCAGCTTCTATCCCCGAGAAATAGACTTCTTGAACACGATCCACACGACTCTGGTTCTTCGTGAAGAAAGCTTCCTACCGGTAATGAGCAAATCTCACACAATCATTCATTTGCGTCTCGTGCGTCCTTTAGTGAAAAACACTACGCCCAAACGATCGCTGATACAGAAATCCCAAATACACCAGCCAGTTACTCCAGTATCCCCAAGTAAGACATGAAATTAAACTTTCTAAACGGAATGAACAACTAAAAGATCAGCAAACCGAGTGCCAGTGACACACAGGTATTACATAAGCAAAGTGACAAAATCTTTACAAATACCACGGGCTAGTGAAGGATCCGAAAACTTCGCTATTTAGTTTCGACTAGAGATTTTAACCAGGCACCAATTACTGGTGGTGCGAATTAGTCAGCTGTAGTTGAAAGTATCAATTTCATATCGAAACATAGACTCCTATGGACCTTACTTCTACTTTAAGATAAAGTTATGTTATTTCTCGACATACCGAGTGTGACAGCAACTCCAAATGACTGAACACTGCGGTTCACCACTAGAAAGTCCGGTGGATACTGGGATTCTAACCTTATCTGCTTAGGGTAACGGACAGTAATCCACTTGGACAATACTGCCCTAATCATCTGCATATATCCAAACAACACTTAAATGATGTAAACCAACCGTATATCCTTCATCTTACGATATTTGATCGAGTACGTGAAAGAAACATACAGTCCCAAAAACCAATTTTGTTTGGATGCAACAAACGGAGACGAAAACAACAGAAGCGGAATTCCGGGATAATTTTTGCTGTATTCGCCGCGATGAATTCGTCAACCTTGACGAATTTGAAAATTCCTTATCTTGTACATGCAATTGCACGCGAAGGGAAAAAGACACCGGGTCTTACAGACACACGATTTTGAGGGTTCGTTGTCTCATGTTTCAAATGCTCATCGATCCACCTAAACATTCTATTTTCCAGACTCACATTTCTTGTTATTTTTTCCAACGCCATAGTCGGTAAGCTTAGCCAGAACAAATGCTGAACTCTTTCGGTCATTTGGTTCTTCAAACTATCGAGACCTGACAGACGAAGCATAACAGAAAAGCATTTACTTTAACTTAAATTCCCACCATTAACATTATCAGTACATTAAAGTTTTTCAATATGGATACTAAACCCACATATGCCGAACAATATCGCAAAATCTCAAGACCATATTGTCCGAGAGAACTTCAAATTGAACTATAAGAATCTTTAGGTATGTAAATCCTAAGTGCCACACGGGGTCAGTCAGCTCAAGTTGTCAATGCCGCCGAATTTTAAAAGCTGGGCTTGTAGATTGAAGACCAACGATCAAGCAGATAAGGTTTTCATATTTGGATGTGAAATCCCCGGGTTCGAATCCTTCCTTTGTCGGTCAGCTTCTCCAACTGGAACTCTCTTTCGCCCGCCCACCCACTGCCCCCTCTCACTTCCTGATGGGCGATGCGCACTGTTACTGCATTAAGATTTATTGAAAAACATGAAGAATAACAGATGCCATAAAAACCTTTGAAACTTTGAACATTTACTTGTCATGGTCATCTAATGTTCTACCACGCCAAAGACTGCGGAGCGCAAACCAAGTTAACGAGAGCCATCTTTTATTGCCTAAACAATTTAATAACTTGTGTTTTCTTCCGGACGAGACAAAGCTGGATGGAACTCAGTAGCCGAAAATAATTAACAGATCCAGAACGTCCATAACTTATTTTCTGACACTTTGTCAGGTGTTGATGCTTCAGGTAACATTCGTGCAAGTCGTTCTGTTGGTAGCATATTCATGATTACTGACCTTTCGAGTTAGTTGCCTATAGGACTGTAGCCTCAGCAACAAGTCCACATCAACTGCCAGAGAGTTGCAAGCACAAAAGCACCTGACCCCATATCAAAAGACAAAAAACAGACAGCGGAAGGGCTTTGACCAACAACTTGCAACGAAAGTACTAAATCACTTTTGCGCTTACTATATCAGAAATAGACGCTTAGAAAGAACGAAATATATGTAGCGGTGCACATGTCTGCCGAGTATTTGCCCAATCTGAAGCTGACTTCCGGGCGCATCGGTCACGCTCCAAGCAAATTTTGTTTCCACCTGGTTTCCTCTATCCCCCCTGAATCACAATTCAGCTGTAAACTGCTGACTATACGCAAACAGATGATATCTGCGACCGTCAGATTCGGTTAAGCCGTAGTCTGGTAAACTGAAGGCTTCATCTTCGACTATTATGTTCTCTCAATTGCGTTTTGTCGGAGGCTTGAAACATCTTGTTCGCATCGCTATTTATTTGGTATGTCCTGTCATTTTTTACTTTATATGTATCCATCCTCCAAAATGTATCAATACTGTAACCAAATTGTATCAGAACTGAAGTCAGATAAAACTGACATATCTACAAAAGATGCAATTCTTCTTGAAACGAAGCGCATCACCAAATCAACAGGCTACTTTCATAATTTCCGTCTCCTTTCGCTGAGGAGTGGGATTTGGCTGTTTGGGTAGACTGTATCGGATAAAGCAACTATCGTTTGTTCTTTCTTGGACCTAACGACAAAGATGTTAACAATTCAATTCCGATAGATATGGTTTGTGAAGAAAGGACTAAATTTCGGTGGGTACCAGTCCGCTGATGGGAAAAGATTATCATAGTGTGCAAACTGTTGTTGATAAAAATGAAAAGGACCGGTTATCCCAACCTTGGCCTTTGTTGTGTTAACCAGTCTCGGGCGAAAACACATCATGTACCTTTGTTTCTTGCGTACAATCAACATTTTTCACGGTTTCGAGACCAATATTGTGACCGTGTATCAGGAATTCATTTTCCGCGTATTATTTCGGTCCACGTGATTGACATTTGAAGATAAAAATCCATATGACAGTATGCAAAGTTCATTTGATTTGACATCTGTTTGTAACCAGCTGATTATCAAACTAACTGGTCCATTTAAAAGGTAACCAAATAAAGTTGTGACTGCTATTTTTACCTGTTATCTTTCACTTCCTTTATTGGTGAAATAACATCGTACATCATTTTTCAGCAGAGGGCTGCTAAGTGGGTAGTTGACGGGCGGTGGAAGGATTCGAACCCGCGACTTTCATGTCCAAACGCTACGACCTTATTCACTTGGCCATCGCCGGTCAAGTGAGAAAACTAATCGCCAGTGGTATTTAATCACAAGTTAGGTGCACTTGTAATGAAGGGGATTTCACAGTTGAAAGACTATCAAGAAAGCTTCCCTGAGCATCACATACAGACGATAAAATTCAACAAAGGGTTCTTAAGGGCGTAAAACGTGTTGAAGTTATTGCCGCTTGGCTGGTCTGTTGACGTGAGTTAGAGTCGGATGAAATGAATAACTGCACATATTGTTGACTGTCCAGGTATCGCACCCATTTTGTAATAGACAGCAAACCGAGGAATCCTAAGAGGGAACTAGTCTATAGACTGCAACGTAAACTATGTAGCATTCTTCTATCTCTGATTTCGAATTTACCATAATGTCAAGTTTAGGGAGCCAAACCCCAAAATTTAACGGTGCCCGCCTCTTAATTTGTAATCCGAGACTATTAAGCTGTGGTTCACTGAACTTACATTAAAACACACGTATGTCAAGCCCGAGCGCTTGGTTCTTCAATTAAGAGAACTACTGTTATTCACGATCTGCCTAACGTGATACTACAGAAAGTTTGAGCTCACATGGATTTATGTTTGACGATTAATCCTGTGATAAGAAAAGTTAATCAAGAATCACTTTCACCATATTTGTGACCCGATCGACCACTGACATATTCTGAGGCAGCACGTATAAATGTGTGTATCGAGTTTATTCTTGATGCAGAAGGTAGAAGATGAGGGTCAAATTGTCCCCGGGGAAGAGCACTTTCCGCCGTTTGAACGGGACAGCAAAGTTTGGTTGAACGTCAATTAAGTTCTGTTTAAATTACTCATAATAGCAAATTTAATGAGCTTTCTGAAGACAATCCGGCATGTATAAATATGCAAAACAGGAACAAACTATTGAGAAAACGATATTGATTGGAATTTTACTCAAATCGACTTACAAAAATGGCCGACTTTTAAAAACGGGCGCCAATATTGCTTGCTCTTCTTCTTATAATGAAAACAAGTGACTGCACTAAAATGAATGAATACGTCCAACCGATGACGTTAACAATTCACAGTAATTTACACGGTTGCCGTAATGAAGTGACAGGTTATTTGGATTCAAAATCTGCGTAAAGTTTCAATTACAAATGTAGTACTGTCTGCTTCTAGACACATCCTAGTGCACGAGTATTCCAAGAGCAGCAACAGAAAAAGTCAATCGAATTCCGAAATTTGCACAAATCCTATGATTTGAAAACGAAAAACTTGATCAAAAATCGGTAGTAACTAAGGTTTTATTTGGTTTTATCTGATCCATTTCATCATTACTGTTCAAGCCTAAATGGTTTGTCAACATACTGAGAGACCTAGGTTTTTCATCCAGATATTTTCAAAGAACCTCTGTCATGTTGCAGATAAGGAGTTTTCTTCCCATTAGTTATAACAAAGAAACGTTATCAGACATAGTTAAATAGGATGTAGCTGGAGCTCGCAATATAACAACGGTTGAGTTGCTCATGTTTTTATGAAGCAACACACATTCCTTTCGGGGACCATTCCACTCAAATGCAATATTTTCCGGTATTTTTTTACCGCACATCACATGTATTTGGACACAAACTGAGCAGATGCAACATCCCGTTTCCACATGTGTGCAATTCCTGAAGACCTTACCTCTTCAGTATTCCTCGTCATTTGAAATAGCTTTAGCTGTAGATAAATGTGGAATTGTTTTTCATTTTGCCCTTCAAAATCAATTTTTATTTGAAAATCTTTCCCTGGTGTGATACTGGTTTATATCCGTAACTGCCCGGGTCTTGAGTTTATAGGTCTTTTAGTAAAAGAGTTTGGAGGACTAACGTCAACGTATTTCGGTTTATTGCGAAATTCGATTGTTTTAATTTAGAGTCATGAATACGCTTGCATCGTTTGTCTGAACTTTTGAAGGCCGAACTCCCGGGTAATTTTTGGAACGACGAAGCTATGTTGTGATTTGGTTCCGTCAGTCTAACGGCAAAACCCATTCAGAATGCCTGCTCAGAACGTTATATTTTGACTTAGCGAAAGCAGAATAAATATGCCAAGGCTAACTGAAGCCCACTTATGTTCAAAACCGTTTAGGCTGCTTGTACAGAACGGAATTCGTGCCTTTCGTAAAATATAATATTAATTAATCAAATTGCCTTCACGTGAGCAAATTATTCACAAGGTGGCAACATCAGTGACATCAATTCTTATTTAATTCTATCTCGAATACCTGCAGTCAGCTGCGACTGGTACCTTCATGTCAAAGGAATGTCAGCATTTTGGGACCTTGTGACTTTCATACATGCTCAAACAATTTGCGTTCATTCTTTGGCATTTAATGCTCCAGTCTTGTATTTAGCATCTGTATGTCCTACATGGTGTCACCTACCGAGGTCGTAATCTCGGTATGGCAATTAGTGCACTGCAACTTCATTTGTGTGACTGGGAAATGCAAAATTAGAACAAACATGCCCTGGAAATCCGGTTTCGATAATCGACGTGTAGGAAAAATGAACGTCCTAACATCAGATCATTGGGGATTCAGGAACAGCATGTGAGTTTCAGATTCACAACTGAGTTTGTGCATTGTTTGCCTCAGTTGGGGACCGTGCTGGTGCTTGTGGAATTCATCAGCTGACGGAAATCTGAAATTCGTAAACCACTACAAGGCTGTCTGACTTCGCTTTCCCCAAATCCTTTGGAGTACGTCAACAAAGTATCCTAAACGATGCCCAATTCGACCATTGTAGCACTTTGGATTGATTGCGACCTGGTATTCTGGATATACAATAAAACCTTTTATTCTGTGTTCCTCCCAGACTTTGAACTTGTCAAAGATCACTGGGTGTTTTTGGTAAAACTTCACTATTGGCACTGAACAACCCCTATCGGGGAACCGTGGTTACTCAAAGTTTGTCACATAACAAGGGCAGATACGTAGGGCAGCACTACCGAGGTCTTTATGGATGAGCATAGCATTGACGGTATAAACCGAAAATAAATTCCCTCAATCCTCATCCAGTCCTAATGTACGCGATCATGAAGTTCACCAGTCTTCAGCTTCCTAATTTAGAACTGATTTGCGTTTTTATCGTGAAAGCAGGTGGTATGTTGAAAAACAATTTGATAGTTTTTTGTTACAAAGCAATCAGTGAATTGGACAATCGGCTAGCATTTTGGGCGAGCGCAGATTATTTTGCCGACAAAGTAAATGACTGAGCGACAGTTTTTAACTTCTGAAATGTTAGGGAATGTTGCTCGCACGATTGTTTCCGGATAGAATAAAATAACACGGGTTTATTTGGTCGGAACAGGACGCCGAGGCTGATCTGCTCCGAGTGGAAGCAATCAAGTCTATCAATTTCGAATCCATGTGAACATTCGCTGGTTGACAGTTTGTTGTATGACATACTAGGTAATATTGACCCTACAGGGAGTTTGTCACTATTGACCATGGAACCAGCTACATACTTGTGACAATAAAAAGTCAACTGAAAAACTGTTTGACTTCAACTGTTTTAGCAGTCACCTGCCTGAGGAAAAATCACCAGGCGTTTGTATCAAACTAAGTACAACATTTGGTTGTCTGAAATCTACCATTTTCAGCTGATATTTGTTCTGGAAAAATCAAGCTCGTGTTTTCATCAACGGTAAAATTGAGAAGTTACAATTCACCCCAATTATTTACAAAACCAACTGCTCCTTCATTGGTTGAGATCAACAGACCGCATTAGAGCATCAAGAATATAGCCGAATGTTGAGTTCTATATGATATTAAATCATTTAGTCAGACAAACTACGAAGATTTGACAGTTTTTGTCGCCGACAGTCATGAGATGAAGGAAAGCATGCAGACGAAGAAATCAGATAACAAAGAGTTCTACGGTAGGAAAACTTACTGTAGATTTCCCCTTTGTCGGTACTGGACGAATGCAGCCAGGCAAAAATAGGTAATATCTGGCTAGGGGAAAATGAATTCAAACGAACTATCAGAACCAATCCTTGTCACATCCTTTCGGACGAGCTGTTGTTTAACAGCACATCTTTTATTACTGGGCACGGATTGTTTTGAACCCGTTATAGGTAGATAAATATGCATTGACTGGAAATGTTAGAACCGAAGTGATCAGTCAGAGGTACATCACTGTTTTCTAATGTTGAACAACTGTTGGGAAACTTATACACGATACATATTGCAATGCTTTAGAAAACGAATGATTTCCAGCAGAGCTACCTGATAAAAGCGCCGAAATACATCTGAACTTGAAAGAACTCATTTAGCAAATCCTTGGCAGTGAAAAAATACATATTTTATTATCAAAAAGCTAATCTAAAATGAACGGGAAACGGTATTTTGCAGAAGAAAGTTCTTGGTCGAAAAATGAAGCAAAGTTTCACTTGGTTAGTCATTTTTAAATAAAGTTGTAGGTATAGAATTTTGGTGACTCGTCAGATTTCTGCATTTCCCGAGGGCGAGGCAAAATGAACATTGCAGTGCATCTGGTAAGGAGGAACTGATGTAGCAGTTTCGTGGCATAATCAGAGCACCGGTTTCAAAAGACAAAAGTCAGGAATGAATGAACGAAATCTGGATAAAATGAATTACAGCCGCACTCACAGAACGGGAAAGGTGGTGCAACGGACAGGCAATGGGCTAAAAGGGAACTCAATGAAATTTCATTATCTATACGAAGTTCATGATATGTATGTCTCGCCTGCGCAATTCTGACTGTTTGCTCCTGCCCACGCATGTGGAGGTCTGACTTCCAAGTCGGCCTCTTCATTTGGCACTTCCTTAGAAACTCTCACCTACGCCATCTCATGGTCACCCCTTACCTCTTGAGCAGAGTTAACGCACTAGTTTGAGAGTTATCATAACTTGAATGGTTGTCATACTCAATAGTTCCCCTCTTGCAATGGGCCTTATTGGTTCTCACTTAACCGCTATTCTGGAAATGTTTAACTTGTCATGCAAACTTCCTATGCAGCTGATAGCATTGCGATCATTGCGTAAACATATGACACTTCTGTTAGCTTCAACATTCGCCAGTGCTTTTCGTTTCCATTACCACAGGTGTCAGAATGCGCAGTCTGCTGCTCACTTCCTTGATCGTTCTAATCTGCTCGGCTGTCTCCTGCCCTTCCATCCCCCCAATTTGTCAATTTTACCCATTGAATGTACCGTGCTTAGCATATTGCAATTTGTGCTTGTTTTTGTCGGTATAATAACTTGTTTAATTATGCTTACTCTACTTTAATTTAGTCATTTATGTGCACTCATCCCGGAGTACTTTGCTTGAGGAAACTATCTGTGTATTGTCGCCAAATGAAGCTGAATTCGTTCATAGGTTGAGCCGGATTACGGTACAAATTCATGTTTCTTTCAGTGATGTTGGTTGCATACACACGCCAGGCTCTATGCTTATTAAGCCAGATTCATAGTCGACGAATCACTTAATCACTGGATATGATACTATAACAGCTTGCGACCTTGAACACCTCCTGTTGCAGGTCAGAAGGGCAAACCAAGAGCTATTGAATCACCGAAGATTCAACGGCATTAAAGACCATAGCGGGGTCTCTGACTAGTCTTTATCGGTAAAGTTGTCGGCGTGGACGATCAACAGCAAAGAGGTAGATAACCTTCGATGTCGACGGTGTAAGCAAAAACGTGGTTTTAACAATCCGGATCGGATGATAATCTGCGTTTGGAAATGAAAACCTCTCGGACCCAATTCGAGAGTAGACGATGGTTTGGGTTAGACCAAAAACAGTTAAGATATAAGAGCAACTTTGAAAATTTGTGTTCACCGTAGCTCAGATGTGGTTGGTTTTCACAGAGTTCCGATGTTTCAGCTTGGCGTTTAGATTCCAAACATTTCATCATTAGTCGAGGTGAATTATCCTGCCGATGTCACCTCGACATGTTCTTGTCAACTCCCGTCACGCAACGTTTTAGGGTCAATTAAACGCCTTTGGACAAACGAACCTCAGTGAACGGTAAAAAGAAGCCTAGCTTAAAATTCATTTGTTATGTAATCTGTCACTTCAATAGTGTGTCTTAACAACAAAAATGTTTTTTGTCAATTTGTGAGCATGTTTTTTGTTGAATAAAAACAAACCACACATTGTATTGCTTGATAAAACAGCGTTTATACGTGACTATTAAAAATTTGTCTATTTACCTTGTTAACCATGCTGTGGTGTACGAAAGCATACTGCTTTTAGTGGACGGCTAACGCACCTGTTCTAACAGCAAATGCTCAGTGAAATAATAGCCAATAGAATTATCCGGCTCTCCAAGGATATCTGACACAGGTTGCAAAAACGTGTTCTATTGACGATCAACTGATATCCGCCGCGATTCGCTACTACGGTGAAAATGCATTCTTTGGTAATGTTTGAAATGCAGAAGCAAAGATCTATGGCTGTCCAGAATGGGCCCAAGTCAGGGTTAATATTGGTGACGTTCGAATAGGCAGTTTGAGTGCTTTCGAAGCAATATTCGGCAGCAATGGTTTTTGTGTGTACGTGGATATCGTACAAAGGTGAATTGGGTTGGCATTTCTAGTTTGGGTACCATATTATTGACATTGAAATGTTCGTGTGTTTTGTCGTCCCTGACTGTGATTGCATTCGAGAAAACCACGTTTCGGTAAAATATCTCACGACTAAACAATAATCTCCCCAAATGGACACAATACAAGTGAACTTCGTCAGTGGGTGAGCAAAGAACAGTAGTCGGCAACGGTGTCCTCAAACGAGGATGTGTGATAAACAGAGCCTATTCAGCCGCTTCCAACAACGTTTTTGTTCCGGATATGACAAACGTTTACGACTTCGCGGTAAGTAATGTTTCTTATTAAAATAAACGATGTCAGCCAAAACGGTTCTTCGAGTTGAGAAATTGGGAGCAGAGGAAAAGGGAGAAACCATGTTCAGTCGACTAAAGGTGTGGCAGTAAGCACGGGATTTCGCGACATTTCCAATCCTCATGGTGAACCAGTTAGGCTTGAAATAAACATTGTACGATTCGCGTGACCAAGATCGTACATATACACTTCGGATCATGGTGCGTTCGCAGTTAAATTTGTGCCCAAAACATTTAATTGCATATATATATATATATGTATTTATATATATATATGTATATATATACATATGTATATATATATATATGTATATATATGTATATATCCACGGGATTCGGGTTCGCTTTATATAATAAATATTTCAAATCACAAAAGAAACGCATTTCATTGCCCGATTCGACATGCCACTAGGTACTGCTAAAAGTAATGGTGATGTTGAGGGTTTGTTTTATTCTGTATTACCGATCCCCTGAGGTTCTCTGTCAGGCTCAAGTTCGAAATTTGGGCGTCTTGAAAGATTTCAAGTTGTGGAAAAACGAAAAATGCTGGAATTCATTCTTTTCCATGGGTTTATCGTGAGATATATCATATGGACAAAAATGAGTTTGAGTTTTGATAATTGATTATGGAAAAGTTACGATATTGCTAAATTCTATGTTGTCACGCAATACAATGCGCTTCTATTTCAACTATCCTCAGAATGGAATTAAAATTTCTGAATATTACAAAAAACAATTATGAGGATAAATATCCAAAAAGCATTCAAGCAGGAGCCAATTGCACGCACATGTACACAAATATAGAACATGTGGGCAGAGGCAAACTATTCATCACCGGAAAATCTAGGTGAATTTGCTAAGCATCTCGGCATTCAGTTAAACATAAACGTTGCCATGGCTTTTCCTCGGGATGTTCAGTCCATTTGTTTATCAGTCTGCAAAGGGCAAGATAAATTTGTTATCGTGAATAGAAGGAAATAATCAAAGGAGAACTAATTAAGAGTTTAATCAGACGACTTACATGGACACTTAAATAAACTGGACGAGATAAGAACTATATTTCATATTTGTTTGTGTGTCCGCATTACAACAAACGCCCACCAGGTTTGTTTTTGTTATCTTTTTCGTTCTGCGACATAATTTTCCAGTTAAACGGGAGTGGGCAGACAGCTTGCATTTATGATATTTTTTGAATAGAATATGTGGGGGATGTAGGCGTGTCTGTTCCACTTGCTACGGTGGTTTTCTCCTAACAAGACAGCCGGAACACATCAGGCACTAAATGATGAAATTCGATAAAATACGAACAAGACATTCCTGATGAGTTTGGCTTCATATGTTATCTCAAGTTGCCTGTTTGTCTTGGCACGTCCAAAATGCGTGGCCAATTACGAGCAAGAATAATCGATCAGCGTTTTGTGTCTTTCAGCGATTTCCGAACTAAATCGATATTAGAACAGAGAAACTGTAAGACCGAAATTACATAAGGTGAAAGCACACTTTTCACTTTAGGAGCAACATGTCACATTGTTTCTTAAATAGTGTGCATTCTGTAGTATTTGTTATTAGTTAAAAGCAGAACTGTCTTTTGTCAAAACTGATTATGGTCATGTAAACAGTGGAAAATATTGGAAGCGTGTCGCTTGTCACCAGCTCGTCGCCGCGATAACCTAGCACTGAGGTGAATTGCAACAGTTGTTGTAAAACTTTGATGTGGTCAAATCTCTCGCATATTTGTGACTAATATTCGGTAATGCTTCGCAAAAATCCACTTGAATATGAAATCAGCAGACTTTCGTTAAATTTAAGTGAAGTCAAGGCGTTACAGACGTTGTTCTAGATGCTGAACCTTGCATTTGCAGTCTGTTATTCAGTACTTGTTCTGTCTCGGACATCGGCTCTGCTCATATTTTCACCTGTTCACTCGTAGTTAAGCTCATCTGACCGCCAGGCCTTAAGCCCACAATTTAACGTGCCTTTGAACGACTGATTTTCCATTGCATTGCAAATTAATCGACTACTGTTAATCAGTTGTACATTTTCAAATTAACAAAGCAGCTCTGCACAAATGTTCTGAGCTGTGTAAGGCTGGAAATGAATGTGACAAACTCCAATCTAGGAAGGCGGAATTATCTATAGGTGTTCGATTGGTTAACTGAGATTACACCTTTTATTTTGAATGTCATAATATTAACACCAGCCTTACTGGTAGATTTGAAAATAATAAAAACCGGCACGTGACGCGTCAATTTTTTGACACTGCTTGCGTTGTTCCGTTCTGAGCTTCCAAATCTGTTACTATTCCTCTCGGTGGGCCATACCACACCGAATAACGACAAGGCTGTGTGCACTTAGCGCTGGTGCTTTCATTCCCAAGCAAATCGATGAATCTCAACCACGAATCCCAACTTGGCATAATCTTGCGGGTGATAGAACCCACAACTGTGGACTCATACCAGGTGATCCGTAAGTTGCGGGAAAGCATTGTTTAGGCGACATTTATGGGACGTCCACCCTAGTACTGATCAAGGAAGCAGAACACTGTCATCTCGCAGAGATATTTTTTCCAACGTTCTTTGCCACTGGATGAGCACTTTGCATGGCTCTCCATTAATGGCAATGCTACAAGTTTATTCACGATCGTCTCACCGTTCTTCCTACAGGTGCCCCATAATTTCACCTGAAAACTTTCTCCACCATGTTTCCTATCAACCAATCTTTTCTTCTACTTTGCATTCAATGTGCATTTGTGATTGTAAGAAAATAGAATATCCAAATTTACAAGTACTTGAAACCTTCGAACTGAAGACACGTGACAATCTTTGAAATTTTTTTAACTGACTTGACTAAGTAAGAACTGTTCCGAAAAGCAACCGTGGTTCGACGGTTTGGATTCACAAGAATGACTATTCATCATATATGTGCCCATTTGTCAACTCATGCTGAAGACATTTTTAAAACATTTGATTGTATGCAACATCGAACCATCACTTTCAACTGGTAAATTTCAGCTGTCAAATATACTGATCATTAGAAAAAAACCAAAGCAAGTGATGTGAAAAAAGTAGCTTTGCTACCTATCTGCACGAATTGTCGTTTATCCACCCATCGCCTCATGTTCTCCATCGCTGCTTGACATGGCATTGCCAAGACAACCGTGGGCAAAACAAAACTATTTTTGGCATCCCAACTTATGTAAGTGCAAAAGTAATGAAGGAGCCATTGCTCAGCTAAAATGGAGCCAACGTAGATAGGAAAATCAAGGTGCATGACATCTCACGTAAATCAGCTTGAGCACGACTCAGATGCACTTTTTTATCTACAGCAATATAATGATAACGTAGCTTTAGGTTGGTCGCTAACGAACGACGGTTCGCGTTAGGGGACAAAAGGATATGCCAGTGAAAAGCCTTTTAGGGGCAGTTTCGATTTAATCGCGCCTCACTAAATATCTACGAAAACTGACACTTTAGTAAAAACTCAGTTAGCAGTGAAATTTGAAAAGACTTCTATTTTTGGTTTATTTCGGATAAAATATTCATCACCACCCCAAGCAAAACAGTTCACGAGAAGCCGATTACGCCCAATACTTCGGATTCTTTGCAACCGAAAAACATTTCAGTTCATTTTTCACTAAATTGCAAGTTCATGGTTGTCAAGGAGCCATTTGTAAAAAACCAAACATATAGTGTCAAGTCCTGAATTCGGCGGTGGAATTTTTTTTTCGTACAGTCTATTTTCGATGATAACCACCAACGACTGCCTGTTTCTCAGCAATTATTGTTTACTGAGCCATATGGATTACAAATGTTGTAGTGCTTATTCAACCAGCCGGTGAAAACATTTTGAATTTTTTGCTGAAGCCAAAGTTCTTCGGGTTGGTGTTCCGGTCTTTATAAAATAACTTTTCAGCAGCGTGCATCTAACGAACTCATTTTGTTCATCAGATTGTTCGTCAGAGACGACTGTCGACTTTAGCAAAGCGTTTCAAAGACCGTCTGCTTTGCATCGTGGCTGGGCTCTTAGTTAGACATCTTAACTTTTCTTGGTTTTATTTGATGTAATATCATGAAAATTTAATGACATTCTTTGAATAGCCAAAGAAGTCTAATGCTGAAAGATGACGTGACGTACTTTTAATTTCTGATCAGCTACTTAGGAAACTCAACTCATTAGCATCCACATGGTGTTTGCCTATAAAAATGATAAATGGTCTGAATTCGTAAAACCCTTTTGTTACTCCCATGACCGTTTTTCTTTTAGCTGCCTGTATGAAAAGTGTGCAGGTAAATTTGCATGTATATCAAACGAGTATTTAATTACATGCTGCAGGCCCCGAGTTAGCCCAAACGAATTGTTAGACAGAGGTCAACTGTAGATAACTAAGTATTCCCAATTACTTCGGTGGGTTAATCCTGCAGAATTCTACAAGGCTTTTGCAGAATTTAAACGTTCTTTCCTGCTGATCCAGTACAAGGCCTTGCAGGCTATATCTTATTGTGTTAGTCAAACTAATTAGAGTCTGTCTTCATGCACAGAACAGAAACTCAATGGAATGGCATAGTTTAGATTAGGATGCTTGCGTGGTTTTTGTTCCAATCAGCTCGCTGATATTTATTCTGCTCAGTAACATTCTTAGTTCAACCATGCTATTTGGAAAGGAAATTGGACCGAAAGTTTAAACAGTGCTAATTGATACACTTGTCTCTTGCGTTTGCTCTTGCTAATAACGGCTGCAATTCCAGCTGCTTATTTATGAAGAGACTTGAGTTAATTGCCCTTTGCTGGAACTAGAAAGATGGTTGGTAAGGTAAACTTGATGGAATGCACCCTTTGACCGGCTGCACTACAATTCTGTCATCGTTGTTTCATTGTATTGTTTTGTCGATATTTGGTTCGATCATGGTCTTCGTTCGCCACTACAATCGATCGGAATTATTGTTGTTTAAAAACCGTACTGTTTCTCAACATGGACTGGGATCACTCACTGCTGCATCTCAAAGATCTTATCCATCTAAAAGAGGCACTCATTCTGGCTGGCACGCAGCTCTTAAATGCACGATCCCGGCCAAGATGTCCATTCCGACATTGTTGAGTACCAACATACGCTCTCTGTTTAGGAAAAAGTCGGATCTTTCCCTCGCACTTTAATCACCGATGCATGTTCACACTTGTATCATCTGCATACAAGAATCGTGGCTGAACCTAGATATCGCTGATTCACTCGTGT
>LUCM01010826.1:0-79819 GCA_008360955.1 Fasciolopsis buskii | reverse complement strand
TATCCGTCGGTATCTAATTCGGTCCCACGGTCTCTTCTACTTCACAAACTGGAAACATTTGGTTGTCCCAGGCGTTTATTAGCATGGCTCTCTGGTTATTTTACTAACCGAACCCAGTGTACATGAGTGGGTGATAAAACTTCAAAATCCTTGAGTAACAAGTCAGGAATGCTTCAGAGTGCTGTTCTTTCACCGATTCTCTTTCCTGCTTACATTAGCGTCTTATCAAGTAAGTCCCCTTGTCATCTGTTCAAGTATGCCGATGATGTTGTCCTCTCACAAGCCGTTTCGAGCAACGATGATTTTCAAAGTTTTCCAACGACCCGTCTTCTGTTTACAATTTCTCTACGCGAACTGGTTTAAAAGTCAAAACATCCAAGTGTTTCGAATGTCTGTTCTCTCTCCCTCGGTCGGCCTGCCCATCCGAAACGTCCTTCACCAACTCAAAAACACTTACCAGGGTTGATTTCGTGAAATATCTAGGAGTTAGCATTGATAAAAATATGAACTGGGCTCCTCCCATTTTAAATCTAAAGAATCTCCGACGTTTTTCATTCCAAATCAGAAAGCTTTGAAACTACAAAGTGAAACAAAACGCCATATCCCGATTTGTATACCAGTGTTTTTTCCAATCCTTCTTCAACATTTTTCTGTTATTTTCCCATTAGCTGAGTTGTCCCTAAATCCATGTGATCAGCACTTATCAACATGTGAACAATTTGCTCACGAAAATCTCTCGGACCCCAAGCATCATCTGCACAACGACCCTTTGAAATGCAGCATTCATATTTCTACACGATCCTCTTTTCGTTTTACGTCCTCTCGAATAAACATCTACAGGAAATCCACTGTCGCATATTTAGCATGCATTTTGACAAGCCATGACCGTGTCTTAGCCGACGTCCTGAGCAACCTATGGTAATGTGCTGTGATTATTCCTCGATTAGTTTTTTCACATTTTTACATGGTGAGTTTACATTTCTCCTCCATTTTATTTTTCACCCTAACGTTTTTCGACCAAAATGCGAAATCATTTTTTGTACGTCAAAAGTTTACGCAATACAACACAAAATTTGCTAAATTGTACATACTCATTTACGATACTCAACATAGATGATATAAAGTCTCGAAATTGATTCGAGTTAGAGCAACTTCAAATAAATTGAGCAGTACTGCAACAAAAGGGCATCACTTAATGGTCATCAATCGCGAAAAGGATTTTGCTGCCAAAGTGTTAAAACTGATGACCCTTGTTACTTTAAGCTAACAAAGTACCGATCATTAGAAATTATCTACATGGTTTGCTGTACCTGACAAATGTGGTTTCAAGCGAACACGTTCCATTTGCTAACTGAGTTTTGTAGCACATTAATCAATTGGGACAAAACATAGTTAATCACTTCCATTGTTAGGATTTATTCTCATACTAACGACTTGACTTGATCTACTTTACTTTTGGAGAGGCTCAAAGAAAAAGCCTTACCTGAGATCCATCCCCTGTCACTGTAGGCAGTTGCCCATCTAGGTAAATTTATGATTAGAAAGTTGTGGGAAAATATAGCGCCCAAGAGCAACCAGGCCTGATTCAAATAATTTGGAGTTCCCCAGGGTTTTTCATCCAAATGGATTTGTTCCACGTACCATTATCCATTCAAACAGTGCAACGCTACAAGTCACCGTGAGGACAACACGGCTTCACACTAAGCACAGTGTCTGACTGGAACATATGACTTATTAATTTCCGCTTTCTCTAGAAACTCGTTCGTACGATTAACCGTACGATATACGTCGGTTGACCGGATGCTCAGGACTCGCATGCGTGTAAACAACGTCAGCTTACGTACGGAAATCTATTTTTTGAGCGCGCAGAGAATGGGACAAGTTCAGGTCAAATACACGGGTGAAATGATCTGTCTCAAGTTCTTGACAGGTTTCTGGTGCTTTATGCTTGCAACGGAAAGCTAGTCGCTATGACCAAATTGAAATCTAGGGCAAAATCAATTTTCTTCCCTGGGAAAGCGCATTCAGCCTTCAGGGTGACTGCGCTGTTTATTCCGTCGGAAGTGGAGCCATAGGCTACGCCACTAGATATTTTTCGTGAATTCGTCTTACTCAATTTTATTTGTTATGATTACTCAACAATTACAATCGGTCATACCAACAACTGCTCTTATAAATAGCCAAAGCTCCTTATGCAGTTGGATTCAAATGCGTTGTCGGCTGCCCATATCATCAAAACAATGTTACCCACATCAGGGTAGTAACAGGAAACCCAACACTGAAAAGGAATGTGGTAAATTTTCTTTTTCCGAATGACGAATACCATTAGGGGCCTTTTTCTCATCCATGCAGTGTGTTGCTAAACATTCAGTTTTTATGATGCTTTGACAATCGTAAAATGCAGTTTGCACTATAAAAGCATTTACCCAATCCCCGGCAAAGCTCCACATGTCCCGATCGTTTGTTTCCCGTCTGGTGTCTTCTCGTCACAAAACAACTAACTTTTCGTAATGGTATTCAAGATAAAATCGAGTGACCAAGATAAGGTCTAACGATTACCGCCCAAGTTGCAATGAGAACCAACAAATCCGAATTCGTGAGAACTCCAAAAGATGAAAAAGACCTACTGGGTTGCATGCTGACATTCTGAAGAATAACATTGTATTTGGTTAAGACAAGTTGGTCGCAGTGTGCAATCAAATGTCAAGTGCAAATGTCAGTCTCTAATTCAACGAGATTTTTGAAAGAACTGTTCGGTTTTATACTCCCACTGTTTGTATGACACAAAAACGTCACCGGTCAGTAGCAGGGAACTATATGTGTAAACCAAGGAAGGCGAAAGGATAACCGTGAGATAGGCAACGGATTCAATGCTCTCCGTAGAAAATTCTCGATTTTGTTTTTGAGGAATTAATGCGGAGTAGCGGAGACTGATTGGTGTTGCGTCATTTGCACAATGCATCTTCTCTGAATTGTGTACCTCTCGAACATGATGATTAGGACGTGAATGCCCGTAGTTATCTGATCAATTAACACATATACAAGTTACAAATTCTTGCTAATTATCTATTAGGTTTTATTCCTGAGGAGGACTGACAAACATTTTTGGAATGCATATAAATGAGTTTCTTCATAGGAGAAGGTAAGCGGACTTCCCCGTTGTGAAGGTACTCCCAAAGGAAATGAGTTATTTCCAACAACATTAACAAACAAGCCAAATAATCTGAAATAATTCAAATGTAATCATCACTTTTAGGCCACAACAAAAAGAAATTTCGATTAAACTTTTTAGAAACTGGATGTATAAAGTTGAGCATAGGTGCATTAGTTGAAAAGATACTGAGCAGAGAACAAACTGGAATGCCCCGGGCACTTTGTAGCAAGTGAGCGTTTCAAATTCTGACAGATACCAAGTGAAAAATTATTTGAAGTACAACAAAAGTTAACACAAAATCCTGGTGAAGACAGTCATGACAACAGCTGACTTGTTGATAGTTCACGCCAATCCAAACTCGAGATTGACGAAAGCTTCATACTCACAGAATCTTCCACTTAAAGATAAAAGGACTCACTATTTGTTCTGGCCTCAAAGTGCAGCTGTTCGGAATTGTGAACTACGATTACCAGTCTGTTGTGGCAATGCGGAAATTGAGTATGCAATCGAGTCCACTAGGTACTGGTTTGGGAGGTCCATTTAGATCAACCTCGACTTGCTTAAGGAAGTTCCGAAAATTCCGTGCTGTTTGATTCACGGTAAAGATTGTTTTCGCTTGTACTGGCACATGAAGAGTAGAGGAATAACACGGCAACTGGGACCGACTAAACTATTATTGTCGCCTAAAGTTACGAATTAAATTGTAGAAAAGTACATGGAAAAATTGGCTGTTTTGAGATTTTACGGAATATCAGCTACAAACGACTGTAGCCAAAGTGAAATATTGAATACTGTAACTTGCGTGAAGCCGTAGATAAATCCCTTCATTTTCAATGACGATTTACCACCAATCTTATGTCCACATGTATGACCATTAGAAACAAACAAGGGGAAGGCTGATATTGGATTACGATTTACGGTAATTATCGAAATGATACTGCCATGACAACGCAACGTCAATTTCTTAGATTACTTGTTTACTTAACTGTGTACAACCGCTTAAAGCAAGCTTTTTGATAGCGACACAGAGTGACATTACTTCAAGAAAAATTCAGAAAATGCGAATAAAACGTGAAATCGGATAAGGCACTGGCTACGTTCTAGAAGATGTCTGTACCAAGTTCAAATAATTCTGGGGCACTTCAGAAATCACTATCAACAAGTGTTTTCCTATGCACCTCCTGCAATTAGTCACAATTAGAATTAATCAGATTATCGACCCAAAAGCCGCGTTAGCACAGGTCGCTAAATTTATTACCATAAAGTAATCATACAATACCGGGGTACTCGCAGGCATATTTGTATTTCGCATTGGTGTTCAAGAAAATACAAGCCATCAAAACACAGCTGGATGTGAGAAAAACAAAACTGGGATTTCACAGAAAATTTGTTTCGATAGAAAAAAACTGGCGAAAAACGCCAAACCTCTTGGTTCTTTTGCCTGATATTTTTATTACTGATTTTTTTGTGCATTAATTAAACTCGAATTGATAAAACATGTATCGCGTATCAAAAATGTCCGGGTATTTTGCGTGATGAGTAGCATAAGGATGAACTCAAAAAACGAATGAAATCGAGAACTTGAACCAGTTTGTCAAACTAATCACCGAGTTAGTATGGTTGAAATAACTCATATCCCTAAGTTAGCTCTAACGGACTCCCGTCATTACTACTTTAGGCAAATGTTAAACCTTCGTCCGTGTTCACCAAATGACTTAACTTCTCCAGGGATCAGAGTACGGTGGAATCGAATAAAGTCTGCTTTTGTTAACGGTAAGTTGTTATTCATAAATGCTACTCAGATTTGTTCTAGACTGATCCTTACTTCTCTCTTATTAACTCCTGCATGATTTGAAGCAATCAGAAGACAGTTCGATGTGTAATTCTCTAGAATTATAAGTTTCACTTCATTCCCGTTAAAACCTGCAAAATCAAATGGACGAGTCATAAGTAGGAACAAAACAACGATCACAAGTAAATTAAATGGCTGACAAGTAGTCAAACTGTCTGGTAATAAATCCAGATTTTAAGTTCGTTGATATGACTTACTAACTGTGAACTTCGAGACACCGTTTTCCGAATAGCGTAGGTTTGCCCTGGTGTGATGCTGCTCTTCAACTCTGCTTGGGTAGAGGTAGGGAATATTTGCCCTGTGTCGATATGTGCAACGTTTACGGAAAACTGGTCCGTTTTGCCAGTTTTGTGATAGAAATAGTCAGCAAAGCACCTCACACCAGTTCGTTTTGCCAGTGAGAGTAGGTGTAAATATTTGCTATTTGCTGAAAGCCGAATGACAGCACGAGTTGTTGACATCGAAAACAGTTCCCATCGAAAAATCTTGAGCCAAAAGTATCAGCAGCTTGATTGCTAGAACTGTCAACACGCTATCAACCGGAGCCAATCGATTATGGTCAACAGTTGCCTGGTTTGCGATGGACAAACCAAATACGGATATTTATAAATCCGCCCGAGGGAAATTGTAACGAAATTAGTTGGGTTTTTTGATTGGCGGCTTAATGTGGAAATATCGTTGTCCAGCAATTTTGAGAAAACTAAGGGAAATTTGAGCAAACGGCTTAAGTGTTTCCATTAGAATCCGCATGCTTTAACCTTATTGAAATGGTGAATATTTTTCTCATTTGTTGTTCAAATGTGTAATTAGCTCGTATGGATGTGCTTTGTTCATTTTGCAGTAGATTGGAAGTTTTGGTGGTTATTTAATAATCTTCAGTACTTTGGTGTATACGGCGAGAAAATAGACGGGAATGTAGGTCAAACAGTTCCGTAATTTTTTTCACTCATTTCCCGTGAAGCCTTAACTCCGATTAACGATGGCACATGATACGGAGACGTGGTAATCCCGTGATTTTGTTTGAAAAAAAGGCAGTATGCCCCTATTTAACAACTCCTGACCGAAACCCTTTCAGTGCATCACAAAACGATATCTACATTGGCTGAGTGCTGCGAAATTTCGTCGAGTTGTTGTATCGTGTAACATTAGAAGGATGAATCCAAATAAATTGGAATGCGACCGTGTGGAGGGGTTGGCATCGCTTTGCCACTGAATTGCTGAAGCTGGAAATGATTCTCTCAGCTGACCGAGTATGTGCTTCCGTCAAAATTTTGCGACCACTTCTGCCACGCTCTACGTTTGCCTTTCATTGGTAACGTCTGTGACAAAACCCCGTATATACCTCCACACGTCGAACTCAAATTGAAATATGTATACTGGCTTGGAAACTTGAATTCAATTCTCTTTCGTGCAGGCTCGTTGATCTGCAAACAGGATGGAATTGATAAATCAGGTTCCATTTGGTGTTCGAGGTTGGGACTCGTCCTATCCTTTTTGTGACCGTCGTTTATCGGTTAGTGAATAATCCTGAGACCACATGCGAAAACTTTTCGAAAGTCACCAATTCAAGTGCTTGTTTGAACAGAATTTATTCAATCGTGTTTAACAGGAAGAAAGAAAATAAACTTTTCTGCTTCTCTTGGTGTAGACAGGAACCTTGCTAATTTGACTTCTCTTTGAAAATGCAGACTTTCCAGTCAGAACTTTTCCGCTTCTTAGATCCAACAGGTAACCTGCTTTTGAATAGACGTCCCGTGCTCTATTGAAATTTTTCAGGTTGGTTCAAACTTTTCATCCCAATAATGCAAAGTTCCGCAGATAGAAATGTTGGTCTGTTTGATTTTGGGAGGCGTATCCGACAATGAATGTATCACCTTGCTTGGTCACTTAAAAGAAAGAAACACTGAGTAATTTGTTGTACTCTGTCTTAAAGTACAAAAAATATTTTAAACCACACGACTGGGTTTGTCCACGAAGATAAGACTAGTGTCGCTCACCGATGGAAGGCGATACAGTGTCCGTAGAAGCAAATGATTCCGAAATAGTTAGTATCCATAGTGAGACAGTTCCACATTTCAACGCATTGCCGTATTTGGCTTTATATTACCAATAAATTGTTGAGCTATAATCTGTTAGTGGAATGAACTCCAGAAATAATTTACTGTGAATACCCTTCCTAGTTAACCACCGCATTGTCATGCAGCGTAGTCGCGTAAAGCATGCACCCCTGCCCCAAAGCTATAAAGCCTTTTCTTTCAAATTTCACTGAAGTAAAACAGCAGAAAATCACATCGAAGAACAACGATTCAAAGGAAAGGAAACCAAGATTCCACTGTGCGTACGCTGAAATTTCGCAGCTTTTACGTATGTAAACAAGCCCTGAAGTTTTTAAACGCCCCATTACCTGATGTATTGCTCACACTTACTTGTAAGTTGTGCGTGGTTCATGCTGCTACGCCTGACTCACTGCTACCAAGACCCCACCTACCTCAAGCAAACCTTAGATTACCCGGTCAATCCTACATTCTAAACAAAAATAGCGCGATGATTCTCACTGGCCTGGATTGAAGCTTGTGGCAAGAAGGTGATGTACACCATTCCATTTGGAAAGCCAAGGGTTCAAATCCTGGATGCGATGGAGGGCGTGGACCACTGGGGAGCACCAGTGAGGCAAAACTCGAGTTTTCTGCTGCACGAATGTAGAGTTGACCGCATGAACTGAGATTTGTGATTAAAAGGTTAAGTCCAAATGGTGGTCAGTCAAACACAGTTGTGCGTGTCAAACGTTTGTACCAAATTTGTGCTGTTAAAATACGTTGAGTTTTCGTTAACGATTTCAGGTTTAGTAACTGTAGTCCAAACAGACCGATAGAGCATATCTGGAGTGATTGAAATCCAAACCATCGCAAATATAACGTTAGATGAATATGGCATACAGGCTAATAGAATAGCCGCGTATCTCGAAAGACGTTTGTTACTGAGAAAAATAAGCAAAATAAATGGTATCTGGAAGTGTTGCGGAAAAACCAAGAACTAAGAAAAGAATTCTAACTTCAATTGGTCGATTTTCAGGCACGATAACAACGGTTCGTACACTCATTGTGTTTTTACAAGCCCAAAGTTCATGCGGAACTAGCAATGGTATGCGGAACAATCTTTCGGAATCGATATCCAATGGTTCATGATTACATCATTCAACCACAACTTAGTGCACACAATTTACCGAATAGAAATAACCCGTAGGCGGGATATAAGAGAAAGAGTTCGGCTGAGTCCGTAGAACTTTTTGGACTATTCTGTGATGCAGTGCAATAATTGCAAATAACTGAGAACGGCCTTGTTCGCAAATTTGTGTTCTTTTAACGTGCCCAGCGGAAGTCGTTCGACATTACGGGGAACACCTACCAACGAGGAATCGCTAGGTTTATTGCAACTACCAACAGTCAAGCAGTGCAGCACTGTAAAATCACTGTTTAAAAGAGAAAAAGAAGGACATTTTCTGCGTGGTGTTCTCGTAAATTCAAGGAATAAAGTTTATTGAGTGCTAGTAAACACGATGCGAAAACCTTTATGTTTAGCCATCATAATGTTTGCCTCCTCAAAGAATCAGGTATTTAAACCTCTGACAAGGCAGAAAGTTTTCTAAGCTCAATGGAATAATTGCCGACTGGAAAAACATTTTGCACCGATTTTCCGAACGCCTCTTGCTGTTTATTCACGCCGTGAAATCAATAAAGTTAGCCCCCAGAACTTCGAAACAAAACGCAAAATTCATCGAATATAAAAGTAGCAAAGTGGTTGTCAAAATTAAACTCTCAGGTATGAAGGTCATTTCAATTTCCATTATTTTAAATTATCCTCAAAAATTGAAATCACGAAGCTTGGTAGCTTCAGTGGAATTGTTAAAAGAGCAAATTGGGGCAAATAGTTCAGAGGGAATCGGAACGATTTTAAGGGGTTGCTTTGTTAGTTTGCATGGTGTAAGCACATATCGTTGCTGATCGACCGTCGTCAAAAACGACCACGGGGGAAGAATGATATAATGTGAGTAATTAAATCTAATTCTATCAAAAATGAAACTTTTGATATGCAGGCTGATTTTGTGTGGTTCATTTCATGTCACGTGATATTCACTTTTCACCTGTAACGTTGACCTCCTACGCAAGCCTTTCAACAGGGCAATATGCACCATACAGTAGTGTGCCCGATTTCAGTGCACATTTCCAAACGCTTCTCCAAAGCACATCCTTAATTGAACACCCATGACTAAACCACAAAGTCCTCAGAGTTTGATATCAGTCTGAATACTGCATATTTAATGTTATCACATTAGTATGCCAATCTATAACAGTATTTCGGCCTTCAAATAAACTTGTCACTCAGCCAATCTACTCGTCATGCAAGTTAACATGAAGGTACTTCCAGGCGCGATAATACTTTATCAAAGTGTATCCTTCAACTGCTACTTGCCTAGACGTATATCTGCAGTACCGGGAAACTGTCGTTTCTAAAACTTCCGTAATGGCTAGCTCCCGATGATGACATCATAGGCGAAATCCAACCCAACCATGTTATTGATCGGAAAAAAACAAATAAGGTTAGTGTATTGCGTCAGCCCATCAGCACAATTACGTTCATTTATAACAATACGAAAGTAAGATTGACAAAATGTTTTCTGAGTGCATATTTTCCGCTCGAAACGTGAACAGTTCAAGCGGCGCTAATGGCATCTTTATCTTGTCATACCTTAAGGTACCTTGGGTCCAACCGTGACAAGTTGATTTCTGCATGGCAGATTTTCTGAATATCCCATGGCGCAAAGCCGATCAACCTACTGGTCCCACGCGTCCGGACACTGAGCGTGCATAAACCTAATTGATCCAATCGAAAGTATTGGCATGCACATGTTTTTTTGGTGAGTGACGTAATGTTAGTTTTTCTGATGCAAATTCCAGCGTTTGGTCGTTACCATTACCTGCTGTAAGTTTAGCAATAACAGCAACTTAAGTGACAGATTTACAAATTAAAACAACAATCAAAAGTAGCTCGTATTTTTTGCCAGAATTTTTCCATTGTTTTTGATCAGCTTATGCTTTGCTTCTATTCAAAATTTTCCTTTTATCGGCCACAGCAGGAATCGTGTACTAAAACGCCGATGTGGAAACAGATTGGCACAATCTACATCCACGTTTATAGTTTCAGCACAGCTATCCCTACCGGCAAAACACTTTGGGATTTTAATCGACCATTAGCAATTGTATAAAATGCGTATTACTTGTGAGTGCCTTTGTTTTGGAAATTGCGTTTTGTATACATAATAGGAAGAATGACAGTGAGTAAATATCGGTTCGTTTTGGGCAAAATTCCGTCAATCAGCATAATTGAAATCTACTGGAACTGAGAAGTTTTGTTGAATTATTCTCCCCGTGTTGCGGCAGGTTGACGACCAAATTCGAAACATGAAACACTGTTCTCTCCGAGTTTAAACGAATGATTGTTTTTCGTGACTGAATCACATTTCAATGGGTTTGCGTGTATCACATTTGTTGACACGGGGACAATTTAACCACCGTGAAGGGATAGGATTAGCAACCGCAGTCCACGGTCGATTTACCTAGCATGTTCCGTGCACGAACATCAGACGAGCGTATGTCAGCAGTGGTTCACCAAGCGTTCTCAACATCAATGTGTAAAATGTTAAAATTCCCGAAGAAATTAGAATAAATAGCGTCGATAAAACATGCAAATTGAGGATCAGCTTTACCAATTGAACTTTTCTGAATATCTCATATTTTCTTCCAAAATGAAAACGAAACACTGACTCCAAATTTTCGATACAACAAATACGGCAGACCAAAAAATCATGATATTTTACCGTTCTCATACACAGTATGACCCTCCACCTTTTTTCTTCTATATTATGAAGGTGTGCTCTTAGAATTAAAGAATAAAATTGTAGATGTTTTCCTGTTTTTCCCAGTTGATTACAGTTCTCTACTTATCGTCAAATTTATGATGATTTCAGCCTTGAACTAATGCATAATCATTATGCTTCCGGGGTCACCCCATTTATAGACACTTCATGGGTCATACGATCAACCCTAAGTGATTGTGAGATATGTTTATGTATATATATATATATATATGCATATGTATGCATATATATATGCACAAATACAACAAATACGTCGATAACTGGTCTTCACGTTTGCTGCTCCTAAAGCGTGTTCTTAAAAACCTATTGTGTATTCCAAAAGCTGTTATTGTTTTATCCACAATGCTGACAGCATAAAAGAATTACAGACAAGTGGATTCGTTGAATTATTTTCCAAACTCCAATTTTAAGTAGCAGTTTTCTACCACTTAAGTTAATGGCATCGCACCATCGAGTATTTTTTCTGTTTCTTAAGAAAACTATTTCTAATCTGTGCATAAGTTCAGTCGACTAATTAAATACTATTCAACGTAAACTGCGGTGACCTTGCAAAGAATGGACCAATGAACACTCAAATGGCGACATGCCAAGACCTTATGGTAACGGTGATTTAAATGTTGAAACGGCGTTTTTTCCATATACAAATACTGCCAATTCCCCGATAATTACCCGTTCTTTTTTCAGTACCTTTTATTCCGGCTGTATGGGAACAGTAGCACATATTTCACACCATTCCAACTTCGCTTAAGAGAAAAAGAAAAAACGTTGCCCTTATCAATTTACCAAATAAAATGCACAGCCGATTGTCACGAATATTCTGTCCTTTAACTCCCCGCAAGCAATTCGTTCCAAAGTGGCATCTGCTTGATAAACAGATCCAACAGTCGACGAAGTTAGGATAACCTAACAATGTCCAACCCGAATGACTGCTGCTTGACACGTCAACCTTCCGATTCCGGTATACAGGATTTATACTGCGGCTCGTTCTTTACTGGCCAGGTCACAAAAATCAGATGTTTTTTGCCGTTAGTATTTTTATGGTGGGCCGCAATTTCGACAGTTGTCTCTTTCTAGCAAAAGCATTCTGAAAGCAAGTAAACTAGGTTCGCATGTACATTGCCATTACTTGTGAGTAGTGTGGGGGTACACGCTCCTCTGCTTGATTGACTTTATTCGAGCAACACTGATCGTAAGTTTATTCCGATTGTCTGAGGTCCTTGTGTGATACGTGTAATCTGAAATGTTGTTAGTCAAGTATTGTAACTGAAAGTCGTTCCGATACACATTACCCAGGTGAGTGTTGCACTTCAACCCGGTTCTTACCTATGAATGGAAATATCATACATCCGTTATTGTATACCAGAGGCCGTTAATGAAATACGATTTGAAAACAAAACGGTTGATGTCACCCAAATTTTGAATTGTGTTTATTCATGTTTGTGTTCTGTCCATCCTTCGGAACGTTCTCGGGAAATCAGATTTTTACTCCTTGCCTCGTAGCTTTTTACCGCAATTTAATTTCGCGGAAAGTGCGATCGATGCAAACAAGTTAATCAAACGACCTAATGGGGGCAAAGTAAGATGGAACCGACAAAAAATTTTTATTTCTTAGTGACCATATTTAGTTTTCTCTGCTTCGTCAATGTTTGACGATAAAAACGGCCCATGAATCGTTAACTGAAAGTCTGACTTTTTCACCGCTTTTCCAATTTCACCCGTTCGATAATTGCAACTTTGATTAGAATACGAAAATCAGTCTCATCAGCTAAAACCACAAAGGCATACCAGAATGACCGGTGGATATTGTTTGTGAATATCAAAGTGCACACATATGTTCACCCCAAAATCTGTTCGACTAAATCATACGGAAGGGAAATCCAAATAAAATCAACAAAAACAGGCATACAAAGTGAAGGATCATGTCCAAAGGGAAAACATCTGTTCAGTGGAATTTGTTTGCGTGCTGTTTAACACGAGCACAATGGGCAGTCGTAAAGAGGCAAGTTTATTAGACGAATAATCGCGCATTCAGAAGTTGATAAATCAATGGTCTGTCTGAACGGAATATGTATTAAACTTATTATTTGAGGGCTATAATCAAACAGTATTTCGATTGCATTATCCGAAACGGAAAATCAATAGGTGCATAACAGCAATAAACGGAGATATTCCCATCTTTCATGTCAAGGTTTGTCTTTAGCAGTTCGGTCTCTTTAATACGGAGATGGCGTTTACATCATTTTTCAGGAGAAGGACCGCTGCAAGCAGAGTGTTGCCCAGCGGGTAAGTTGGCCGATAGTGGTCGAATTCGAACCCGCGACTTTCACGTTCAAACGCCACGACCGAATCAGCTCGATCACCGCCGGTCAAGCAGCATATCTCAGTCGAAAACGTTCCCACTAACGTTCGCATACTTGCTATGTTATTAACATTATATCATACACAATTAAATTTATTGACACCTTGAAACTGCGACAATTATATCAAATACGTACTTTTGACGTTCATTGATATGAATAATCCACGGCGACTTTTGCAATTCTTACTACCGAAGAATTAATACATAAAATATGCAATATGCAATCGATCTCAGGGTGATCATTATTTATCGATTGAGACGCGTAGTAAACGTTATCGACGAATCGTGTGACACCTTGGTTTCGTTCAAATAATTATCATTGTCTGTCATCATATTGACAGATGGACTGATAAACAGCCAGATTGCTCCCAAACACAATCAGCACTAGCTCAACCGATCCATGAATCAACTGAATGAATGAATTCGCCGTGATTGAAAACCCTCAAAATGCCATATTATAATTAACTGAAGCCGACAATAAAAGATTAACATTTCCAACACATTCACCCGTGTAATTTTGATTTCCCATTGTTGCATTTGGCAACCGGGTCTGAATAGTTCTAATAAACTTCATATTGGGATTTGCAGCTTTCGGCCACCAGGAATGATTCCTACTCTGCGCTAAACATTACTGTCCTAAACGTTATTCATGTGAACGCAACGGCTACAAGATGAACCCCGCCAGACGACAGTGTGTCATAATCCATGCACGTTAAAAGGCGAGAATACCAAGAAAAGTATGCATATAATGAGAGCACTAGGTTGCTCCGTTATCAAGTGACTGCTAGGAACGCCTCAACAAGCGCAGCTCTATGTTATGGCTTCTTAATTCCATTTCATTTGGCCTACTGGCAAAATGTACTAATTTTGCAACCCGCCCCAGAAGTGTATGAACAATTATATGAACAATTGAGTTGAGTGCCAGTTCCTTCCACCTATTGGCGCAATGTCGACACTTTATAATAAGAACTGGTCATTGTGCTGTTCTCTTCATTGATTTAAGTATCCCTAACCTACCTTATTTGGGAATCGTCGAAACTGGTTAGCGGTGGTTGTGATTTGTACCAACGAAGAGTAACGACAGCTTGAGTTACACAGATACACGACTGAATCGAGAATGTGTTCAATGATTTTGGACCGGGCGATGATTTATCTTTAAGGCTATACCACTGAATCCATGTGAAAGATTTCGCCAAATTACCATCGCATTTTGTGGTTACATCGAAACCAAAGATTAATACGACTTGCTTCACGATTCCTGGACCAAAGTATTTGATTGAGTCGAGGCTTGAAAGCTTTTTGTATCGCAATTTCGCAGAGAGAACTACATTGAAGTTCTTTTGCAAATATATAACTTCCATCGACGAAATTATCATTCATCTCGGCTTATTCCTCTGTTGGTAATCCCTTATATCTTTCATATTCCATTTTACCTCGGAGTTCGTATTTTTCTCTGATTCCCGACAAGTCTTTCTCCAGTCACAATCGGACTAGAACGATGGCCATTTTGATTTCTAAAAAGCTTGTCCGGGTTCCACAAAACGGCCGTGTACTGTTGAACGTAAACAGCGTCAGAGACTGTGTACAAACAACTGTTCGGCGCTCAATCCTGGCGGAATGGAAAAGACCATGCACTTACAAGCAGGTACAATATTATAGAATGCTACTTAACATCCCCATACATGCTCTGGCGTATTTAGACCAAGCATTGAACACACGTACACACACCCCGAATGCTTTGGTACAAGCTTATTAGAGTCGGACAATAGGATATCCTGGATGCGATTTGCAGAATTAGTCCTCTTTGAATTCGTACCACATTGTCTTGTGGAGTGTAAATGTTGAAAGATTTATCGACCTTCAACTAGCGCTGACTAAAATAAGAGATGCAAAATCTCAAGATTTTATTGGTAGACAAATATGCCTTAACAGAAAGAAAATCACTTCCTAATTCTCTTGTGTATCCACACTAATCTGCGTGAAACTGCTGATGTCGGGTTCTCTCCGCGGTTCGATTACATTGACAGAATAAATTACCTGGAAGTTTACAACATAAGTTGTACAAGTCCACACGACTTTCATGGTCTTCAACTCTGCGTTGGGTTTTGATACTAAATGGCGATTTTATTTCTTTTTCCAAAGGACAATATAAATAATAATCGTTATTTTTAATAATTGCACAAATATGTCAAGCCAGATGATCCATACATTTTCCATTTTTATAGACCTATTTCCGACACATGGCCTCAAAACATTTGAAACCCTTATTAATCCAATACCTTTGTGCAGACAATGGAAAACAAACTTGCCTACCCCGTTCTGATTACAAACATTTCCAAATTTTCATGCTGTTCTCAAGGTGCCATTTGAATTTGTAAAACACGATAGCAAAACTGCATGCTATTTACATGGCAAGGAAACCGGTGAATGGTTTTGATGAAGAAAATACATTCTTGTCAGAGTAGTGACTGGTTCTGCACGGTATAACTCCCGAACTTCTTTAGATTCCAGGGAACCGCACTTTTCTACAAAATCGTGCTTTTGCTTTCTAAAGTATTTACCTAACTGAATAGCGTAAGTTAGTGCTTCCAGGCAGACTAAATCAACTATTTTTGGTCAACGGTCCCCACTTTGCAAAACGTGGCACATTATTTCTGACCATCCTCATTTTACCGGATTTCAAATTTCGACAAGGGATCCGGCAAGAGGGAAAGTCGTCTTTTTTACTTCGTTTCTGCTGTATGCCGACGATGCTCAAAAGTCACCATAGAGAAATTCCGACTTGGATTTGTTTAGTTCAGTGTGTCATTGGCCCCGGTTCTTTTTGTGCGCAATAAGGTTGATCAGAACGGCGTTCAAGTGAAGAACATCAGGCCATTTCAAACCGAAGTTTTCCTGCTTGATTTCTTTCACTTCCGAGCGATTTCACTATACAGCAGGTCACAGCTGATCATTAGCTTCTTGGAAATCTTATGCGTTGTTGTTTCAATAATGTAGAAAGCTAAGATATATGGGGAAAATGGAAGTCAAAATTGTCAGCTCACTACTCGATAAACCGTGGCGTTGAGTTTATCGTTTTTATGAAACTCTACTGGCAACATTTTGAGTTGACCAGCCGTTCTCTATGGAGACACGGGAAACCATTCTCACCGTTTTTGCCTCACATTGATTTCAGCGATTTCCTCAAAGGGGAAAAATGCACCAACTGATTGACCATTCCAGCAAATGTTGTATTTGGTGAAAAATGTATCCGTTACTCGACACAAAGAAACATGTAATCGACTGAGCACTCTAATTTGGAACAAGTACAGATAGCTGTCACTGACTCCAATTGCGAATAGTGCATGAACCAAACGTGCTGCGCCGTCACGTTCTCGAGTAATGCCAATGCTTTCTGGGTAACCCCATAAACGTAAGGGATCAAGGTGCAGAATTTCAAAGTTCGGTATATATTGCGCTTGATTCTGTGCTCAACCAATTCATATTAGTCATTGCTGAAGAAGAATACCACGTCAAAATTTAGGAAATTTTTATGACGGTAGTCAGTAATCGTTGCCTGGTGTCAGTTATTATTCACTGTTTGAAAACAAAATTCGATGCTCAGATGGACAGAGAGGCAAAAACTTTTTTTTCAACTCTGGTCCCTGGTTTTACAACTGTTCACTGTGTATAACACTTCAAGTATCAAAAAGAATGTCTTATACACCTACACCCTCCAACACATTTTCAACTCTTTCTATCCCTGGATTTTAGCCTCGGTGGTTGTACAGATTGGGTTTTGCTTCCGTGCCTTTCCACGGCTTTTCTGTTACAAAAGAATCACATTCATTTGATGGTTTACAAGGGCCTCAAGAGAATGAAATAAAAACATCCACACACAACAGACATTCCGCGTTCCAAAATGTTTGAAATACTCGCACGTAGCCTGCGTCAGCAGGCACCCTATCATTTCGTATCACTGACACAAAAGACCATCGGCAAATTCTAACATTTGGTCAAACTCTTTTAGCACGAAACTCTAGTGAATGGCACCTTTTTATGTCCCGAAATTCGAAGAAGCACCCCGTCCCTTGTGATCATTTTTCACATTATGTCGGGCAAAATCTTTTGATCTCACTACCTCACAAACGAACACTCATTTGTTTTTCATGCTTCTTGTTGTACTAAATGGGGCATAGCGATAATGTTTCATTTTGCAGCACTTGCCTGCAAAGCTGCGTGACACAAAACTGCCAATGCAATAACAAAAACCCCGGCAAAGAAGCATGCCTTTTTTGTGGCATGCATTCGGACTGTTATAAAATGCCATGTAATTTAGGGCTAATTCGGATTAGTTTCATTCAGTTATCTAGGCCATTACATTGACATTTCAACCTACCTAATGTGAGCTATCAGCTGTGAGTGACAATTTTGCCAAACTGCTTTTTTCCTATGAACAAGTCACGGTGGCATTAGTCGGCAATGGTGTGTTTGCTACGTTCAATCGCACGAAAAACAGAAATTCCAAGTTAACAACAGCTGTTTACTGTCACTCTTGTTGTTTCAGCCTTACCGATGTGGTTGAGAACCTGGTATGATGGTGTCGGAACGGATTTTTCTCCTTAAGCCATTCACAGGCTCGCTGAATGTTTTATTCATAAGTGCATCGTGATGTATCATGGCCGATCCAAACAACGGAAAAGGCAACCTTCGCGCTTGATGACAAGCTAGTGAGACTCTGTTGCCAAGAATCAGCGGAATAAAATACCAGCTTCGTACTCAAATCTGTAATTTGACATGTTTGACAGTAAATATATCTGTTAGGAATAATGATTTTGTCTTCGGGACATTGAAAATCCTTCCATTTGAGAAAACTCATGCTATAAATGTGAAATGGCTGAGAGTAAGTAAATGGAAATGCAAATTTCTGTGCTCTCACATGTCACGGGTGAAGTGAAATCTCTAGGCAAATCGTAGACTTTGAACTCAAATTACCAGAAAATCTAATTTGATCTTTTTTTCGAGTTTGCTGAACAAATCTCTAGCTGGAAAACAAAATCGGACACCGTGGAATCATAACAAGGAAGAGTCACTGCCTGGCAAATCCCACATGGTGCACATGTTGGGAGATCATCCTTCAGTATATTTCTTGGTTCATTGATGCTATGCATTCTGGCCACCTAAATGATCTGTTCACGCCACGCTTACGGCTGCTCAGGGCTCCCCGAAGCATCATCGTAACACGACATAATGACTGCCTTGAAGAGTAGACTGCCTCATCGACCGACGTGGCCTGTCTCATACAGGACGATCAGTCAGCTCGTGATTTGTCCAATACTAATGCAATGACAGTAGACCGACCAACTGCATTAGTCCCTATTACAAGGCCCATTGTATCTCTCACAAATCAATAACCGGACGAGTAAAACTGCTATAAATGTTCAAAAAATGTCAGTCCGAAAGTTATGCTCTTTCCAACTTTTATGCACACCATAAACCGCGTACACCTGAGTGTTCACACAAAATTTAACTGTCAGACGCTTCATTTAAAACGAATGATGGACTACGGACGATGAGCTCCATTCAACAATCAATCATAAGTCTTTACATTTACTTTCTGAATGTATATGGCAAGAAGAATATTTTGAATATCTTTGGCGTAAAAATACCTGAAGTGAAATTTTAAACAGCAGTTGAAAATACATTAATTTTTCTTGCTCCCTCGAAGATAAAACTCGCAACACTTTTACATTCGACCTGACGTAGGGAGAGGAAATATATCGAAGATGCTCGCAGCGCATTTTGTCTATTCTAACATGTCCTAGGGTTTCAACAATGCTAATGCTATTATCCACAGATTACCGTAAATTTAGTGGGTCAGTGAAGAAATTAGATTTAATGAACAAGCCAGGTCATGTGGCCTACAAAATTCAACTTCACATGTTCGCTGTTCAAGTAACACTGAAATATCCAAACTGCCAAATACCAGGCAATTGTGAGTAACTTCACTTTTAGTGGCTCATAGGTTCGTCATTACACCATGCCTGAAATGAAGAAGGCTGGGTGACCATTTGCTAGATTAGAATGACATGTAGTCAGAGGAATTGTTATCTACAGGAATTTTAGTCGTTTCATTGCTAGTGCTTCGTTTGTGCTTCACTCCGCTAGACGAGTTTTTCATGGGTAGAGTAATTTAGTATTTGACCAACTCGCAATTTCTTTCGAGCAGATGGTTATCGACAAAATTACACGCAGGCATGCAACAGGGTCACCCTCATGCGCAGTCGAACCAACACACTGTTCGTAACCAGTGCATGATATCTACCTAACAATTTCCAGTGGGTCTATGGAAGCTGGTTGAAACTCGTGAATTCAATCCCACCGGCAAACCTGACCTTAAAAGCCGAATATCGACAGGGGTCTTTTAACGCTACTGGCTGCCTGCAGTGAGTCAGTTGTTGACATATACTCATTAGATTAAGGAATAAGCTTCGGAATGGAAGAAATGTCCTTCTGGTACATCACTCCAGACGTTCGCGTGGGTAGTATTAGGCAGCATGGATAAAAATGCATAACTTTTGCCTGTAAAGGATTTGTAATTACAACGAAATTGGCGGCTTGACAACCAAATGGTGTAAAATGTTAAGTGCTTCAGAATGTGTGAATAAATGAATTTACATACAGGCTAGATGATATATAAGTGACTTATTTTTGAAACAGTTGCATATTTTCTATTGCATGCAACGTCACATGAAATAACGAAGGCAATGACGTAAGTTCTCGGAGGGAAAGTGTGCTGACATTATTTTGTGGAAATTGCACGTATATATGCAACAGGGTCACCCTAATACAGAAACGACTCAATATGTTGTTTGCGATCGAGGGATTTTTTCAATCTTGTCACGGGATGTTTCGCCTTCCAGAACCATCCCTGATGGTCCAAGCCCACGCGGACCCTGCCAGTAGAGTTATCAATTCGATAAATCCATTATCACAAAAGTAACAAATCTGCTCGGAAAAACATGCATTTCCGATATTAACAACTGAGTAGGATGCAGCTTGCTTTTGAATAAAATGTCGTACTATATGGGGCGGAATGCAATCAAAGTCAAAACAAATACAATACCTAGAAAATTAATTTCCGTTACCAAATGTTTTGTTTGAGTTCACAATTGCCATTAAGAATCTGCCAAAGTTTCGGTTTTTCGTGAATTCCAGTGGATAACAAAATGCAGAAATAAGGACAATCATCACATCAACGGTATAGGGTGGTAACTCCCAGTCCTGTGTTGACTCTTTCTTATCAAGACGCAATAGTCATAAATTATCGGAACTTGGTAGTCCCGTATTTTTCTTCCACCAACTTTTTTACACCACCAATTGTCTCTCACACTGTCCAAATCACGACATCATTGTGTTATTCATTAGATTGTGGTCACGTTTCGATCTCGTCTAATGTTGTTCTACAAGCTGCTTTCAGTTACGGAAGCGAAACCAAACACAGTGCAATCTTTTTTTACAGTAATTGCTGAAGCAAGGACTAAATCAATACACAACAAATAAGTGAATAGTTTCTTATCAGGATACAGTCAAAAATTATAGGTAAACTTCACTGAATAGAAAAGTGCCGATGATATAGTTGGCAAAATGATTGGAGCACGAGAATCATCTGGGTGAATGGTCAAACCCCGGGAAGCATTACTTGGTCGTCCTCACGATTTCCGGAATCCAGTACGCACTTCGTTGTTTTTCCGGGGAAAGGACGTCATCTTAACTGAATGACTATCCCTATCCAATATAACCCTAATCGATACGATCAGACTAACACGGTCAATATTATTCATTAGTCCTGGAAGACTGTTTTATGGTTAAAATATTTTCTATTTCTATAAATAGACATTTATCAAATACATGGCTACTAACATGTAACATTTATCAGAATAATCCAATAATAAGTGCTTGGTTATCTGGTACTGATGAGATGCACTAAGATTTCTTGTGATGCTACTTCGCGGTTCTGTGTGGCAAGCCATCAGCGAAATTTAATCTTGATTGTAATTCCCCGATAAAATAAATTGTATTTGGCTCGTGGATTGTTGCGATCAACACCGGAGACTTCTGCCTCCCTCAGGAGCACAAAGTTTGCAAGTGCTTGCTTAAGCCGTCGGTTCACTTTGTATAATATTATTACCATTGTCTCAGTTCTGATTCAAGGTTTTGGACAAGAGCAATGCGGCCTGACTCCGCAGGTTCTCTGAGTTGAAGTGTCTTCTTCATGCTCATTGACCAAACGGGAAATTGGCTGCCCAGATAAACATAATGATGCAAAGGAGGTCAACATTGTCTAGATCACTCAACACAAAATTTCATTTTTACCATGGTCTAACAACAACTGCATGCTGCAAATAATGTAGGGGGAGGCCTATTGGAGTTTGATTTTTGCCTTCTCCGTCATCCAACGAATCTTGGCTTTGCTGAATTTCAGGAATGTCAGAAATCAAAAACTCTCTTGATGGAACAAAAATTTTTTTTTAATGCTTCGAAATAGGTATTTCGTGAGTTGGCTAACTCCCGTTTGTCAGAATTTTGCATTGCATGCCCGGGTCACCTTTGGCTGGAAGGACGAAAATCTGTTGAATCTTAGAATGCCGCTGTTCGCTGAGGATGCATCAAAAAGCATTGCCTTATACGGCGTGAACATTTGCCCAAATGATGTTGTAAGCGCAAACATTACCCGGTCACGGGGTTTCCAGGGCTGAGATACAGTGTGCAACGGGAACGAGAGCGGTCAGCTAACCTGGGCTTCATTCGCAATAATACAGCCGTCGTTTACTAGTTGTATAGAAAATAAACCCTGCAGTTTTAGTCTCACATACGACCAACGCATGTTGAATGTGGCAAACGTGTTCCGCTCGGATAGTCGACGATAACCACTAGGTCGTCTTCGTGACCATTCTGTTTAAATACGGCAAATCAATAATCTACTTTTTAAGTCTTTTCTGGAATCATGCATAAATTGAGGGTAACAAGGATAAGGAAGAACTGAAAGGGTCAAGATCAAATAGATTCTAATCCGTCCACATGATATGCTCTAAATGTTTACGGTTCCATTCCGGAACAAGCTTGCGTTCGTTTTAGCATAAACAAATAAGGTAGAATAACTGCGTGGACTGTTTGCATTACATAATTTCTTGCTTAGAGAAACTTTTATCCTCATGCTGACATCTAACCTTTAGGGATGATAAACTAAGACATAATGCATTAGGCACAAGTCGACGATTTTGTGAAACGAATTTCGTTTTTGGTGTAAGGTGATTTTTGTTCGCACGAGACAATCAACCTGCTTGTTCTAACAACCGGTATGATTCAGTCAATTCTGCAAATGTGTATGGAAAATTTTCCGGTGAAAACGCCCAAATTCGCAAGTTTGAAGCTGTTTGTGTTTTGCCAAAGCTCGATATACACTGCATGAGTCGACTAATCGCTAATCCAGCTCTAGTGCGATTCTGAATTGGAAACCATCTCATCGTTCTCTTGTCCACCTAACAGATATGAACAAACTCGAGGATACGCAATGTTCCACTCTGCTTAGATGTCAGTAACAAAAGGATGAATGTACCTTGTCAGATTTCGTGGAAGCAGTGTCAACTTCAGTATCGCTTTATCGATGATCGTTTAAAATCCTACACACGTATGACTGACTGGAGAGGGATGAAATTTTCAAAAATCGATGGTATTATCTCTGAAAATTCTTGTGATGAGTTGAAAAGAATCAAACAACTGTCTTTAAGCTACATGTTCACATTTCAACGTGTGCATCAAGTCGAGTTCGGTCAATATTGCTTGAATTTAGTCAACCATCGCTAGTGAATTTAGGCTACTTTGCAAATGTTCACTTTATTTTCCAGCAATTCACCTTTTCTCGGTCAAGTTTTCTGCTTTCGAGACGTTTGTGTTTTACTTTTATTTATTGTCTGGCCTGGTGAATTTTGCCGTATGAATTCTTGCTGACATCTTCCATGTTTAGGTGAAAATAGCTACAACTGAATCAACTAACTATTTTTTCCAACATCCTTAATATAGTAACAGTTCTAGGGTTCATAACGACAATAATGACAAAGGCAAATTAAGTAATCACTTTAACAATACCACAGAAACTTTTTACTGCCACGGGCTGAGTATATGCATTGTCTGTGGGTAAAGATAATCTTGGACGGCCAAATAGGCCAACCAGGTGGGCGGTTTGTTCGTCGTAATACAGACAAGCACACACTTTAGGGATAAGGGATAAGAAATGACCACCCTAGTGCTGTTGTTTAGCAGATATCCAGAGGAAATTGTTTGGCACGAACAGTCCACGACCACTTCCTTATCATGGAGTCGCGAGATACAAAGACGATGGACGTCTTCTTGCTGCTACCCTTCAGAGTTAACAATATCAGCAAAGTGGTAAGTAGGAATGCTATTCCTTTAATTAAAATGGTCTACCTTGAGGCCGGCTCGATCATCGTTTTCACCAAATCACAAATGGCAACAAGATTGGAAGATCCATTTTTTGTCACATATTGGAACTGTGTCTGTCAGCTCCCAGGAAAATACACCGGGATCGCCTAAGAAGGGAGGATAGTTGTAACAACGATTTACGGACTACATGTGCTTGTGGTACTGAAGGCCGAAACATTATGGTATTTACTTGGTGTGGTTTAAATAGATCAGTTATTAAAAACTTGACTACATAAGACATTTTAAGTACCAATTTTAGGTGATCTACCAAACCATCAATGGTGGATTACACAGATCCATTCAGTTATTCACAATTTTCAATTCCAAACCTGAACTTTGGAATCATCAGGAAGGACTCATAAGATTAGTTCCACATTTTTTGTCAAACATTCTACTTTTCCTGTTTGCCATTCATCCAGGAGAATGACTTGCCATTTATTCCATGTTAATCACAATTTTAATGCTTGCCACATGCTTACATAAGCATCCGTATATCGGCGTACATAAGCAATTACATGATTACAGTGGGCATTTGCAAAGAGGCAACCCGACAGTCCCGAATAAACTGGGCGAGCCTATGTTTCCGTCTCTTTTATTCCCCTTTGGTAACTTTAACAGAGAAACGTCAATCTTCATCATTACGGAGTACGCACATCCTCTTAAGAATTGGGCTTTTACAAAGTTCCAGATGTCTTTGTCTGATTCAGGATGTTTCGCGTTTGGCTGGAAATGTTAATTTCCTTCTTTTTTTTCTGGGCTACGATCAGCAAAATTAATCGAAACCACTGAGATCTTTTAATTTCAAAAGACCTCTAAATTCCTTGGAATCCAGTGTTCAGAATCCGAATTGTCTGGCGTAGTAATACACCCCGTAGGTAGTTCAAGATGGTTGCAGTGACACTAAACATCTAAGGAAAATTGACTATTTTCAGGTATCTATTCCTCTTCGATTCATTGTGACGCTTGGTTATAATGTCGTGACATTTGATTGGTTTGTTTTGCCAAACACTGAATCGGTGCGATTCCGGTACATTGGAGTATTTTTCTGCTTGCCACTTCTTCCGCCGTTTGGTTCCCCGTTTATTGACGTACCGGCATATTTCGGCCCCACGGTACATAAAATTCCACGTCTTATGGTTTGTTTGTGTCTTCTCTGTTCAATCGTCTAATGAGACTTTGTGACTTGTCAATTCTAAATTTCATAGGACACAAGCCCAGAGGTTGCATATCGAGGATCGTCTGTTTAGTTTTAAATTCTAAGTTCATATTATGAATCGCGAACCGTTTACTCATTAATAATGCTGCGCCTACAGTATTAGATCAATTACTTCCAAACTAGGTGGTTTCACCGACAGAATTTACATAAATATCGCCTGCGCGGAGAAAGCGATTTTCAAAATCTCGCCAACTGACTATATGATCTGCTTGTGCACAACGAATTAGTAGTGATAAAAAGTGTTTCGATGTTACTTAGATACGCCAAGTAACCACATGGACGAGGGTTTCACACATTGGATTGCTACTGCAGTTCTGCAGCACAAAGTTCCTTACAGCAAAGACTGTCTGATAACAGTCTATTTTCTAAGTTATCCTAACTGGTTGCCATGGCGCTTATTGTTCCACTAAGTAGGGCCAAACCATCCTGACTAATTTATCAAAATCATCATATCATCATCAGCTGCAAAAAGCACTGGCACAAGCAACATTCATAGAGAAGTAACGCAATTTCTCGTACATGTCGATGATAAACTGCTCGTGAGTCATATTTTTCCATCCAGAGCAGAAACTGATATGCAACAGATATTCCACGGCATCAGTTTCAACTCAAGTCGGGCCACTCTAAGCATAAAGCCATCAAAGGTCTCGTTTATACTTTGAGGATATAATTGTAATTGATTCGCTGTCTGCCCAGCAAAATGATCAAGATTTTATGAATAAAATTCATGTTTATCGTAGCGCGGATTTATACACTCGTCAGATTCTCAAAAATTATCAAATTATATGCTAGGCACCGGACTCTCCCGAGACTTTCCCTCACCATCAGACCACAGGCTTTGTTAATTCATATGCCCACCACGCCTAGACCCTGATAATTTATGCAACTGTGGTCTTGAAATAACTTCGAGTCATGATAGGTATGCCCCCTATGACTTCCGGCAATTCACTTTTCTCCTGAACTCATCAACTTGGGTTTCTTATTTTTAATAACAAAAATGGTTATCACAATGAAATAGCCTGCTTTCTAATGGTCGGTCTCTCATTCTCTTATATAATGTTCTGTTTTTATCTAATCCGATTTCAACAATGGAATCTTACTTTGGATATTTTTTGGTTCGGTCTGGCTAGTCTGAAATGTATCTAGTTCCGATGCAACCTCACTAGATCAGACAGTCCGGGATGTAAGTGCCTCACCTGAGAGGTTACATATCATCTAGTTGAAGAACAGTTACACATGTCATGGTGCACCTCGATGATGAGACCGCAAGCATTGAATTTACGTCATGTTCATTTGCTCGCTCAAAATAAGGAAAAACGTCTGAAACCTAAGAACGAAAGTTTTTGTCCACCCACCTTCACTCTCAACGTGCACTGTGTTAACGGCCATAGTGAACTGACTATGTCACTGTTGACGCTGGCTCAAGTTGAGCATTCTGACCTTGTTTTGTAGACCAGATCACTCAAACGACATATTCGACGGCTGTAGTTTCAATGCAAAGCTGCAGTACTACTGGGCTTTAAAGGGAAGGATGAAAATCTATAAACATTTCATAGCAGGTTCAATTCTAGGCTAGATGCATTTTGTGGACTCCGTGCCCGCCGTAAATTGACATGGACAGAAACCGATTTTAGAAGTACGCGAAAGCGAGCCTAAACTGCTTTCAAACAATCACACACCTCAGGACCACAAAGTTAGGAATTAAAATTGAACGGTTTCTTTCGATAGTGAATTAAGATGTTCGAACGATGCACTTGACAGTTATAATTCACAACTGAATCGGAAACAGTGAGCAGTTTTGCTTTTCTTGATGAATCCATTGTCAGCCAATGTCCAGAAACAAACATGGAATAACGGGTTCTGGTAAGCAAATATAACGTGATGACTACTGCACTGAGAAGTTCATAGAGGACAACTGCAATCCACGTTCTTCATGCAACAGTTGAACAACGTCACGAGTAAAGACTTTAACCGACGTGTTTTATTTGCATTAGAGTGCCACCGCAGAGCACCGGGCATGTTTTCCTATAACCGCTGAACATAAATTCAAAGCAGCATATTCAGCTACCAGTTTGAAATGAATTTTCTCGTGTGCATTTCAAAGGAAGGCTCTTTGAATTGACCTTCTGGATGTTTTTTTTGCTTTTCCGGCACGAATATGGGCTACCCCAAGTAAGTCCCTCGGTTCGGAAGCGAGAGGCGTTATCCTCGGTGTGTGAACCATGGTAGGACCAGTCGCAATAAAAACTTCATACTGGGTAATCTGTTCGATGATGATTACGAAGTCGTCCGGAAAATCATTTGACTGTCCTAATCAAAGCTGTCTTTCAAAGTAAGTACTACTTTGAACGTTCGGTGAGAGGGATACAGCAGATATTTCCTTACGGAATCCTGCCATGTGCAGACAAATGAGATTGTTTTACAATCTTCGAATTTCCTGACCGACACTGGTAACCACTGAGTTACAAATGAATAACGACCAGTTGTAATTCTTGTGTACATAAGATAGTTAGAGCTGCGCACACAGCAAATCTGGAAAAAAGATGAAACAGTGTTTACACCGTTCTTTATTCCGTAAACACGCAACCTTGACACTCTGTACTATCATTAATCACTGTCTCTGATATTCAACAACATCCACATGAACTGTAACAGCACTCAAGGGATTCACTATAAACATCCTCGGAAGCGTGCTGGTTGAGGAGTTAGCTGGGGATCGGACTGCACATCGTGAGGCTTAAAGTTTCTAATGGTAATGATGAGAACCGGACGTTAAATTAATTTACAATTATCTTCATTTTATCCTCATAGTAGTCCACAAGATAAATGAATGTGGAGTAGTCGGCTTATCTTAAACTGGGTCTTTGCATTTGAGATCGCATTAAAGAATGCTCCAAAGTAAACCAATCAAAGATGGACATTTAGGCCCAATGAATTCTGGATCACCACAGAGTTTTGATTCCATCGATAAGCCGGTGAATCGCAATCAATACGTCTGTGGTCAAATAATCTCACGATTAAGTGTTTAACTACAATAAAGTCAAAAGCTTTGATAAAAAATTACTGACTAGCTCAGAGAGGCTGCTATCCAATCTTCGTTTTTGCCTGTTCCAGTTTGAAAGTCTGCGCTGCAATTTTCTAACCAGCTTTTTTCACTAAATATTGATTCGAAACTTTAAGGGGAACATGATGCATACAATAGATAGCATCTTGATTAGATAAGGCTATTTTCTGTACGATGTTTCCTTAGACTTTCCAGATTGCATTTATCGCGATGGTTTATTTCAAAGTCATCAGGATAATTATAAAAAATACAGTAAATCACGATTATATGGTTGTGTTTAGAGTTGCAGTCACCCAGCTTCCTCTCTGATCTTTGCAAGAAAGCAGCAGCGTGAGAATCAATAAACTAATGTATTGGTTTTTTTCGAGATACGCACGCAGTTTTAAAAAATACCAATATGTTTAATTGGTGCGAAGCTCATTTAGCGTTTCACTAATCCATTGTTGGTTGGGTCTCACCAAAAACTTGATACTTTTTCTCTCACTATTTCGAAAGATGAGTACAAAGCTGTGAGTTCCAGCTAGCTTTATGAGTCGAACCTCGTTTATTTTGAAGTAATGGATTAGAACTCATTGCTGCCACTGTCGTTATGTTGGTAATGTTGGGTCACTGGTTTCATAGTTAAAACTAAGTATGATTTTGCCCCACTTCTCCGACCTATATCTAGGGGAGCAGATTCACCAATTTTTCCCGTTCTTGACAATCGATTACTAGCCGGCTCATGTCCAACTTGCTCCACTCAGTCCAGCTGGCGTTCTTCATCAACAAATGCCTTCATTAACCGATCTGCAACTTAAAGTCTACTCAAAAGATAAAAAGGTGAAGAAACTAGTGGATTCATTCGAATTCTGTTTTTAATGACGAATTCTCATAAGTTGATGTTACGGAAAGAGTGAAACATATAACTTCGTTCAACCTACACCGCCGAGTGAGGGAATCTGTAATCTGTTCAGTTAATCAACAACAAAATCTATGCTTCCGTAGAAGCTAATCATTAATAAAATTGAAAAAGTTACAACCAAACCAAGTTACATGACCCACTCTCCAGTATTAAGGTAGCACTTATCATTAACGAATCCGGGAATGCTTTCTATCTGGTCCATTTATCTGAACTACTTTCCTGAGATGAGCTGCGAAACCTGAACATTTTATCAATTGGAATAGAATCGGAGACTTCTTATTGAATGACGATAATGCAATATACAAGGTCCTTGGGTATTGAACTTATGTAGAAAACTTGAATGCAGTGTGGTCAGTACAAATTAAGTTATTTCAAAGCAGTAACCATTTGACAACAATTTTCTTCATACATGGTCGCAAAGTTTTAGTCTCCACTATTCGATCGATAATATAAACTCTTATCAACGAGGGGAAAAACGGAAAACCTAGCAAATCCAACACTAAGGAAATGGAGATCAAAACCTGTAAGTTCGCGTTTTACCAGGATCGTTAATAGAAAACACCGATATCGATGTTCATACTTCTACTGGTGCGCACCGAAGAGTTTTTGGCACCGCTGTACAATAAACTATTAGAACAACATAAAAAATCGCGCAGAACTGGATCCACTTTTCTGGAACGTCCTGCATCTTAATGGAACTCGACGTAATATACAAAGTCTGGCCGACTGGTTAACGATAAGCTCAGCACTGCTCCCCATAGCAAAAATATTTACGGCCATCTTCTAACGTTTCCTGTAGCGTTTTGCTAGGACTTGTGATTTCCTTCCTGCGAGACAAGAAAGACTTTATTAACCCTGAATTTTGCAACTGTACCTGGATGCAAATGAAACAGTCTTCCTATCAGCACATATCTGTTGTTCTTTATGCTAAGAAGTAAATTTCGAAAGCCAAGGTGACCGCTTTTTGTGATGAATTAAAACTGAAAAGCTATGATCACAGGCTTTTTTGCTTTCCTTTCTCTCGCCTGTAACCAGTCGGAAATTTTGCGCAGTGAAACACTGGAAATGTCAACTGGTCCCCGTACTAGCTGTTGAAGGCATCATTTGTGTCATCATCATTATAATCAAGTATTTGGCTTTTTGTAACCTTTCACGAAACGGTAATCGCCCAATGACTTTCGAAAAAAATATATCCAAACTGGGAACGGTTGGTCAGGAAGCATGTCCACGTTGTGTTAATGTGTAGAAATACACCCACAATTCCAACAACGGTATGATTTATTGAAAAATATTAGTTTAGTCGGTTTCGTTTTCCGTTGCCATGGCCGTAAATTCTGTCAGATAGCTGTGAAGTATCTGTGTATATCTCCACCGGATGAAGTGCATATTATGTATATATATATATATATATGTTTTCGTAAACGATACGCGTCATCTTTATCGATCCACAAGGATGATGTAATAAAAACGGGTAGAATTCCTTGACGAGTATCGACCGTATATTGCAATCAGCTTGGTCTGACTGTTGCCAGTTGTCTGTTTCATCTTTAGGGGATTCAGTTTCTCATGGCGGAGCGCGTGTATCTCTGCACTTCGAGAGATTACAACTGCAAGCCTGCAGTGAAATGTCTTTAAAAGTTTCCCGTACAATGTGTCCCAAGGCAACGAGTAATCTAAATTAAAAAAATGACTGAAACTCGAGCAGGGATATTTATGGCAATTTGGGAAACAGGAAGTTGTTGGGAGGTGGTTACATTTCATTCACTATTGTCCACTACCTGCGGGTCCAATTCCAGTAAATCAACGTTTAAAATGTCAGAAATTTTCAAATTTATATTTCGACAAAGCTCATTAGCCAGATGTTCTTTCCAAAAAATTAATGTTTGATAAGAAAGGCCTGTGAAGTACACACAAGTTCAGCAGTCTTTTTTATGGTTAGGTTTTATTGTTGACCATAAAACGAGCAACCTTTGATAATAGAGAATGTCGACAGCCCAAAGCCTCAAAGAATCACTATATGGTAGCAATGAAGTTGATCGGGATTCGTCTGCAGACTCCTGCCTGCACCCCAGTGTAATTGAAAGTCCTGCCCTACAAACAAAGCCACTACTCCCATGAACTTGTACCAAGAAACGCTCAAACTGAATTTTCTCTCCAAGTTCTGATCGAATCAATTGTTTTTGCCTGACGCGAGGCAAAACCTTGAAAATAAATTTTATAGCACGAAACTGTACGAAAACAACCTGCTAATTCATCGTACTGAGAAAACCTGGGCGAAAATGAAGCAAAATTTGGTTCATTAACCCAGGAGTGATATGGTATAAACCAACGGTCATTAATTTAGTATTTTTACTCCCTATTGATTCTGCTTCGTGTAAGCGACGAACGAGGATCGATTAGAATTTTAAGAGCCAACTGGATTACCTGGAAGTAAAATGTGTGTGGAAGATAGTTCTATTGACTGCCCTTCGTGCTTTCTCAAATATTTAATACATCGCTAGGATTTCAAGGGAGTCAAATCGTGACATACAGCGGAAATCAAAGCATTAGACCAGTTTTTTAAAGGTTTTCTATTTGGTGATAGATCCACCTATGCCTTAAAAATGGCTTTTTCACTCGAATTCAATTTTCTAGAGCTACTGATCTGATGTTTTATCCTGCTGATGAGTTGTGCTTTTTAACTGACCTTCTGCTATTTTCGTGCCTATACAGGATTTGCTCGCGATGGCCAAAACAGGCTGTGAATGTAATTAAGAGCAAGACAGGTTTTGGGCTAGTTTTGTTCCATTCCATTCTGTTTCATTAATTTACCCAACTGTTTCTGCTGAAAGTTTAGAAAAGCCGTTATCGCGTTTACCTTTGCTGCTTCTGAGCACGTTGGCTCAGTTTGTGCAACAATTTTTTGTTCGTTACCTCCCAATATTTCATACGAAGTACATAACTGCTCTTTCACCTTAAGGGTATTCGTGTACTACCTCTAAGGTGTATGATTCACAGAAGAATACATCAGTTGCTTTGCATTGTTTTTTCTCTTGCAAAGGGGATGAACGAACTGCTGCATCACAAGCTCCCAGGAATTGGGAGTGATGATGCAGTTGGAATGATTATGGCAACACTGATGATGATAGTGATGAAAGAGTAAACTTTATGTGAGAGAGTTGAACAGACGGAGGAGTAAAGAAAGCGGCAAGTGGTTTCAATGCAACATTACGGCGATAATGTGTCGAAACTTTGCTCTCTGAATGGATCTTTGGGATGAAGTATGAATAACAGAGTCGCAAATAAGTTTAACGATTTTTGTGCAGTTTCGCTCACGTGCCGTGAGTAACCGGAATTATGAAGACAAAAGACAACCTTGGAAAGCAGAGAAGAAAAGAAACACTTTCTGTGCCACTTATCATTTCTCTCAGTCTCTTCCTGTAAGAGGTCCGTCATCCACCAAAATCCATAATCCATTCACTAGCTGAGTAGTAGGCGGCCATCCGAAAAGAATTATTACTTACAACCCCGTAACCAATGAATCACAGTCTTACTAATGCATCAAAAAATGCTTGATTAACATGAATTGAAATTTGGAAAAAGAGTGGTGGAGCGAACTGGTGAAATCATAGTTGATAAATTTACACACAAATGATCGCTAATTTTCCCTTCAAACTAAAGAACCAATTGTTTTCCGGTAGGCGAAAGACAGGTCGACAGAGCTTTGGATAAAATGAATAAGACAAAGTGTACAACTTCTTACACCTATTGCTATTGTGGGGATCAGACAGGTAAGCGGCCTTGAGCCCCTACCCATGAAAATTTAAACGACAGGAAAAGTTCCCCCACACTGAAATAAAATAACTAAACAGTTTGATTTTGATTCGGACTCACATCTGAATCTAACAAGTTCGTTCTTCAATTTCAGTTTTTGTATGGCACATTTAATATATGGTTGCATGAATAAGAACCACTAGTATCAGCTATGACTACTACTATGTGAACTGCACACACCAATCTGTTCTATTTCTACCACTTCCTTGAACCCGGAACAGTAAGTCGTTCGCTTTCCGTGCAACCAAACCTTACGAATGCAGGTTGGACATAATCGAGGATCGAAATTCATTTTCTTGGGTTTATATAATTTTCTAACGTTTGTCAATAGTGTACAACAAAGTTGCAATGCTTTTGTAACCATTACAAAGCATGGCACAGTAAGTGATATAATATTAATAACACAGCGTTGTTGGTAGATGTAATGCGCCAACGTTTCGACTACCGTGGGTAGTCTTTCTCAAGGCAAGTTTTACAATCAAATGCATTTGATTGTAAAACTTGCCTTGAGAAAGACTACCCACGGTAGTCGAAACGTTGGCGCATTACATCTACCAACAACGCTGTGTTATTAATATTATATCATTCACAATAAAAAAACCAATACATGGCGCATCGATTTTTCGATACACTCCTTACGTCGTTTGGTCCGGATATTTACAAACTGGTTACCAATCGAATTGCTCTGGGAAAAAAAGCTTGCTATCATGGCACAGTAATTTTGCTACAAAGCAGGAACATGTGAATGCCAGAAAATATCACTGATGGGCAAGGTTAAACGTCAGCGTGCGTTAATTCCAGAGACAAGTATTGGTTGGAGTGTGCTCTGGTTATTTGTCTATGGCACGGTGGAAATGCGCTTAACTTTTCTAAAACACCCGGTCTGGTGAGGCATTTTGGTCAAATTTGGATTCATGGGATTCCATCCACCTACTTAGGAATACGTTTACAGACTATTGCAATATATTTTGGGAATAAATTAGAAAATGGAGCTCCAATCTAACTTTCTCTGCTTCAGTGACTTGTCGAAAAATGCTTTATTTTGGATGAAGCTCCAACACAAACGAAGGTTTTGTTTTCATGCTTCATCGATTTGGTCAGCTTCTTCTTTGTGACAACTAATGGCTACGGCAATTCAGTGTTTCCATTTTTGCCCTGACGAATAGTGATTGCTTCGGCAACCGATAGGCTATGGTAACTTGTCACTATTGGCGTCAAGATCTTGATTGCATAGGTACTGCATGTCGATAAACTAATCAGTTTGCAAATTGATCGAATATTGCTGTCATTTCGATCTTGAGAGTTTATGACTAAGCCAGGTGCACGATGTTCCGGAAGGCCTATAACGAGTAAACCATTAGGTAAGCACACATAAGGTCGACACCAAAGAAACTGGGCTTGTGGTGAAATTTATCTCCACAGAACTACAGTTTTAGTTACTTATCCCCCGGGCTTCGGACTTGGTAAATTTTATTGGTGTTTCTCAGTTATTACAAACGAACGACAAGTGAACTTGCTTTCTGATTATGGATAGCCAGCTTTTGCTGTCACTGATTGTGTAAATGGTAGAACCAAAATAATCAGTAAATCAGTTTGCTGGAAATATGCACATATTTTTAGCCAACGTTTTCCAATAAAAATGGAATAGAAGTGTTGGTTCAAAAGCTAAGAGCAGCTTCATAAGTTTGGATAAGGATGAACTTGTGATTTCCCGTAAACTAACCCTGCCCAAATGGATCATTCTCTAGACATCACTCTAGATTGGTCCAATATGTGTTCAACGTGACCCCCATCCACTTTGAAGCACAACCAAAACGAAGGTATAATTATATTTGTTTCCAAGCTGACCTTTGCCCAGTCTGTCGTACGCCGCTAATTAATGAGATATTGAGGACATTGTGCAACAATCTAGCAAATTTGTGCCACTCTTATTCAAACTCGTTGTTTTTTACTTTAAATTCATAATAAGTGATTTGTTATGATTACTTGCTCATTATCTTCTTTTAATAAAACAGTGCTTCTCGCTGTTAACCGAAACGAGCGTGTGTTGTACATTGTTGATTGTTTTGTGAATGTCTGAACTGAGGACGAATTTCTCAGCACAGGATTACATGAGGACAAAATAGAATTCCGATTCGTTCAAGTAAATCAAACTGATCAATTTTTATCTGCGATTCAGGTCAACTAGTTGCTTGCTCATACTAGTTTCGATGATTACGTGATAGCGCCGTAAGCGAGTAACATTTTGTCATTAAATCTTTTGGTGAGGTTTTGATAAACAAACATCTGAGTGCAATCTTTAAGTTTCGCAATTAACAAGCAGCGGAATTTCATCAGCTTTTCCTTCCAAGAAATTGGCAATTTGCTCTGCTTTGATCACCATTCTCTTAATCATCAATACAAATAAGGAACATTTTCATTACCATATTTTTACTAACTACTTAAAATGGATGTTTTCAACGTTTTCTTGTGAGAACATTTAGCTCACTCACACATGACTAATCAACCGAGAAATATTTCCTCTCCTAGGCAAAGGCCGATCTAGTGCTCGATTTTCCCCCATCTGACTCGTCCTGTGATCGTTCAGATAAACAGACGCATCACAAACAAACAGATATTTTCCGAATGATTGGGTAATACGATTAGCTTTTGGATAAGTAACACTCGATTTTCCTATATCATTTTGTCCTGTGGATGGGTTGATTTGTTTCTACGACTGTCAAAATCCTCATGGTGACTAAACAATGACGTGCACCAGGAATGCCTGCTAGCTCTTGTGTGTGTATGTGCGCGCGCGCGTGTGTGTGCGCCTGTGTTGGTATGTGCTGACAATGGGAACAAACGGCCACTATTGGAGGCATCGCATGTTTCACCAGTTCTTTGTATAGTGGCAGCAGAAAAAGAACAAACCCAATCACTGAATGCATTATCTTTGCTCCGATTTCAGTAGAACGAAAACTTCTCTCCGGCATTCTACCAATTATCAGTTGCATTTTGCCAGCAAGCTTTATGAAGGTTTGAACGAAATGACTACTCACTTCTTTTTCAGTCACCCCAGGGAAAGTACCCCCTGTTGCGTTCCCAAGAGAGCCATCTGTTGACTTTCCAAATCAAAATTTACATATGTTTGGTTACATTCCATTCATCATGCACAGCCACAGACGTTATGCAGATAATATTCTAATTTGTGCATGTGGTTAGAAGTACTTTATCGAACTCGCCATTCGGCTCATAAAGTTTTGGTAGCTCATACGAATCCAACGTGGAAAATCTACTGGGATTTTGTTTTGATCTTTTTAACTGCAATTGGGTCTGTTGGTGTTTCTCTGAGTGATCTCCATATTCTCACAGTGTCATTCGTTATCCATTAGTTGATCAGTTTTCTGTTTAAGTCCACCAACTCCATTAAAAGTGGAAATCAAAAAATTTTGCATATCAGGTGGCCTAGATTTCTATCGTAACTTTCCTTCTCTGGCCATCCTTCGCCATCGGGTTTCACTTATCGGCATCGTAACGTTGAGTCGCAGAAGAATATTTATTTGTACTTTTCCAACCACAAGTAAATTCATTGCTTCAAATAAACTAAAATGCCTTGCCCTTCCATTAGTATAGTTTCCGGTTGCAATGCGGCAAAGATCGAGCGGCTTATCACGAAGTGTTAGAGAGTATGGGAAATGCATTTCAGTTGTCAGTCTACCTGAGGGCTAAAACTAGCAGGCATTTGAGAAGAGATCAAAATATTTCAAAGAATTTCACCAGCTGACATGCTTAATTTTGCTTTAGTTGAGTATACCCTATTATAACCTGCTCTGTGTATAAAATCTGATTTTCTAATCTGATCGAAGAAAACTCTGCTCCGAGACGATCGATTTGAACGGAGGTAACCTGAAAAATAAATTGTTCAGAAAGTCCCGGAGTCCAGCGTTCGTTTAGTTTTGACGACACAGGTTTTTTGCAAACAAGTGCTAATTCTCGTTATGATAGTGCACATTTCCAGTCGTCAACAGTCATGCAAGTGTGCATCTGCAGAATGCGCTCTTTAGACTCTCTGATCGACTTGACAAAGCAGCCCAGTATGGCTCTAGTGAAAAACGGCTGTCCATAATTTATCAAATTAACTGCTCTTTTGGACAGAATAAACAATAATGACACCGTTTTATCTATCTATTACCGATTGATGATATGAGTAGGCCCATTAGTTTTGGATAAGTGGTTCGTGATAAACCGAGTAGCACCAAACGATAAATCTGGAGAGCGGTGGGGATTAATCCCGGCCACCTTCATGCGGACGCTCCACATTAGTGACAGATTGATTATCACTTGTCCTAAAACCACATAGGCACTTAATATATTGTTTGGACTGCAAAGAGCATGGCAACAGAATATAGTCCCATAAAATGTATACTTATTTATATTTCTTGATCTCATTCCATAGCTCTCTAGTCTAACGCTCCTATATGACGTAGTGTCATTCAGCCACTATAAACCTGAGTGATGACTAGTTAACTCCTTGGCAAATTAAATACGCGACTATAATGCACCGTAAACGAAGTGAATAGAGAACCAGTTTTCTCACTGTGGATAAATGGTACATGTTACACTTGGTCTTCGATCGGCGTCCAGCAGTGAACTCAGTAAGTTTAATGAAAGTTCAACCAAAAGCGCAAGAAATGATTCTGCATCATGTGATCATAAAGTCTAAGTGCATTTGTCGCTAAATTTCAGTTTTGTACTGCTTCTTAAATTCATTCAGAGGAAGATGTTATTCTTCTCCCGAAATAATTGAATGTTTGCCAGTTTTATTGTGATGGTGTCCACGTCTCCCATTTTTACTTCTCATTTTGAGAGAAATTAGGCCCGACTAATAACAGCCGCACATCAGTACTCAGATACATGGGAATCAGTATTTTCATTTACACGGAATCAACTTGTCAGTTTTTGCTATTACTTCACGTTTGAAATGACCATCGTATTGAGAACACAAGAAAATCAATCACAAAAATAAAGCCACCAAACCTTCTACTAGATCAATCGAAAATCATCATTTTTCTCACCTATGGTGTCAACTCGGGCAACCGAACTAACATAAAGCTTCAGGCAAAATGCACCTGGTATTTCAATAAAATCATATAAAGCAACCTGAACGTTAATGTTCTTCCCAAGATTCTCGCCCATTTTTCCTCTTGTCCCGATGTAGAGAATGTCCATCCCAAGTTGTACCCAGCTTGTTGGTCGACGAGGGTGAGTCGCCGTCGCAGTTTTCAAAAGCTCTGCAGAGAAATTTGAAAGTTTGCCATTATTTCTCAAGTACCTAAAAAGCAAAAATCCTCCGATTTCTCTGGTATTAGGAAAGCCCAAAATACCAAGATTTTCAACCTATTTTTTAAGGTTCTTACAGATTTGATTCTGCCGGATATCCGTTTGGGCTCGTCCAATCAGACAGATGCTCCAGAATGCAGTTTCTGAAAGCAGATCACATTCCGGGTATTAACCAGAGAATGTGACACTGAAAAGACCGCATTTTGAGAAAACAGACAGTACCAGTTCGGGCGCGGTGGATATGCACTGCTGATGATTCCTAACAAGGATGAAACAGCTGTAGAGTGCTTCCATGGTTTCTTTATGACGAGTTCAGCGATGATATCATGGTGAATTATTTCATGTAAACATTCAATCTCCTACTACTAAAACAGATGGACGATAATGGTGTTCTCCATTTTTAAAAGCTTTCGTAATACTTCACTTTCGTACTCAGGTCATTTATTCCGTTTACCATCTCAAATGCATTTCGGAAATGCGGAGAAATATGGTCATCTGATCTGAGTAACCAGGTATCTTTATTTAAATCAACAAGACTAGAGGTGCCATTTATTGAAAGCTTTTGGAAAACGGATAGCAGATTTTCAGTGAATGCCAACTATGGAGGAGTTTCTGTCAGCAAACAGGAAACCAGTAAACGGCAAAACCTTAATTCTTATGGGATTGTGGAATGTCGTTTATTTTCGTGCTTCACTAACAACAAACCACAAATTAGCCTGTGCGTCAAACGGTAGCAGTAATCATTTAGTAAACGAATTTCAATAAGCTCCTTTAAAACCGAAGTCATCAGGTGTGTACTACGAAACGTCACAGTCAGTCTGCAGAACTATCGACGCGGTGTTGTTCATTTGAGAACAATTAATGAATTTTAAAGTTAAGGGTTGATTCTCAAATAAGGAGTAAACGATTTTCTGTGATTATCGTTGTATTAACCAGCACAAAACTGACGGTCGCATTTTTGTGGTGATTACTCAGACGACTATAACAGACATATCACTGTCCGGACCACCACTGTAACAAAATGGAAAGTATACTAGGAACAGGCATACCTAGTCACTAACAGTAACCACATCGAAAAGATTCGCGTGCTTAAGTCACTTTCCTTTTCACATGTCATCAAGCTTTCAGCCAACTTTTGTGATGGTTAAAATGCAAATGACGAATCAAGTCACTATAACATAGGTTGCATTTTAAGAATAATTAATGCAAACACTTCTGAAGAGTTCCTTGTGTAGCACTCCAGTTATCAATATTTCTTGTTGGATTCTCGTCCAAAAAGAAACTCGGTGGGTGTACTTAGATCACGAACTAAACCGAAAATAATTTAGTACCCCGTTCCTTTGGTTTTTTCTAAATTTTACATTAAAGTTTTATCATCAAACGTAGTGTAATAACTGCATCGTTATTTACATAGTATTTGTGATTTAGGACAGAAATTAGTATCATCATCAATGGAGCAGTTTATAAAAATATAAACGGTTGATCTTGGCAAAAGCGGCGATTTTAAATTTTTCACATTGATGAAATAACACTGTATGGCATTTCTAAGACGGAGGACTCGGCCAACAGAGGTTTGCCAAATGAGAACGTTGACCGGCAGTGGGAGGACTCAAACCATGAACCTTCACGTCCAAACCCCAAAAACCTTTTGCGTCTAACCGCTGCCATATGACAGTAATTTATTCGAGTTTTGAACCGCAGGTTCATATTGTGCCTGCTATACCAAACGTTGTTTTAAAGTATTCAACACAAATCACCGTGTTTCTGATTGGGCAGCAGAACACGGAAATTGTGCATTTGTCAGTAGTATAATGTATTCAGTCGTCTAAGAGTTTAACCTCACCGCTCGGTCTATCGGTAGGCTAAACTGATGAGCAAACAAGTCCGTTTATCTCCTGTTTTAAAAAATTGTTCAGATGAATACCAAATAGTTGATAGGCAATCTGAGACATACACAGCAGGAAATGGAATAGACACACTGGTTGAGGTTTGTCAATGCAATTTTCATTCAAATGAGTCAGCCAGGTCAGTAAGGCTACATGCATGTTTAAACCAATTGCAAAATGGCCAGGATTTAATTGCATCACACCACTGAAACAGAAGTCTAAGGCGCAAGAAGTTGAACAGGAAAAACGACCATAAATGGACGCCAAATTGGGTGTAAATTATCTCAAGTCTATCAGATAAATACAACGACATGAGCAGTACAATGACTGGGTAAGTAACCCTGACTCGGGAATATGTTCCTGAGCACTGCTTCTGTACTTGTAATCGTAACTTGATATAGAGCACTTAGTAAAATCAACAAGAACTGAATGAGTTGCATTGGTTTTGCCTACGTGATTCGCCGATACGCCGTAACTTTTTCACGAAGTTCTGATGATGTGGGAATGGTACGAAGATCACGTGATCCCAGTTGAAAACTCACGAAATAGTTCGACGGATTTAACCGATGGCTGTGTTGAGATTTGATCATTTTAGTCTGTATAAACATAAAGGAGGTCATGTCACCAAACCCGAACTCGTCCTTAGATTTGTCCAGTTTCTTATGCACTCGGATTAAAGCGCTACCTAAGACAGGGTAAATCAGATTTTCTCCAGATAAGAGAAAAAAATATTACCGGCGTTGACGGTTGCATGGTTAACAATGCAACAGTCGGCAGCAAATATGGTTGATTTCGAACTTTCCCACTTTTGGTCAGTTCCTTATTTGGTAACTGTATACTGGTCTTGGACTTAAGTTTGAAACTGTCTTACAGTTTTCTCGTAATAGCTGTAAAAGTCACTGGAAATCAAAAAAATTAAAAGTTCCCTGGATCGATGGTAATTTTTTGGAATGATACCATAGTCGAAAAATGTCATGTGTCGGTAATTTCGCAATTTGAAGTCGATATGTTCAGAATGAAGTAGTGTATTGTGGTGCATGGAACTTTTAGGTATACTTATGTCTGCATTTCCCTCGGAAGGGACTCATTTAGCGCCTAATGAAAATACAGAGCAAAAACCCAAAGCGAAAAATAAAATTCACTAAGTAACGAGAGATCTTTTGGGAAGGCAGTTACTACCTGCTCACAGTTGCTGTGAGTTCGGGCTAAATAGAAGCTAATCAAATTCCTTCAAATATTTTTACAAGACAGCATGAAGCGGACGGTAGAACGTGTGCTTGGATAAGAACGACATCTAGAAAATTGTTGCGTAGAAGATGGGCCGGCTCCGAAAGAAATTCAAGTGCAAGATTTTTGTATGTGAATAAATGTGTGTCCCCAGTTTGGTGCACAGATCTTTCAGTGGTTTGAAAGATAAAACACTGACAATTGATAAACCAGAACTCTTCGTTTCATAAACCAGGAAAAATGGCAGACAAACAATAAACAGTGGAGAAAATAAAGTGGTAAACAAATAGGGATATTGTGTTTTGTCTAACCTAGAAATATTGCAGTCATCTTATACAGAATGGTAAGCCGCCAATTTTTCTGTATGCAAAATGAAAAGTGAAATGACCAGTTCAATTTTCTATCCGATGTAATTCACAAGTACTCGGTGGAATCCATCCTAGTGAGTGGTTCTGTGTTAATGCAAGAAGGGTCTGCCAGGTGAGCAGAAAAATCACGGATGAGACAAATTTTTAGAAAAGTTCAGGAAATGTTTAATTCCCCATACAGTCTGACGGCGAGCAACGTCGTCATCGTAGTTAAATAATAGACCAGGGGTACCACTATACGGATAGCTAATTCACGCTGAAAGTAAATAAGCAGGAAGGACAGGCAGTTCTCTGGAGGACTCCAGAATTATTTACCAAAGGGGTAGTAGTTTCCGTCGAAAACTTGTGCACTGACTTCTGCTGATGAATTAGTCTGACAGTCATGCCAAAAGGAAATTGGGGCAACTGAACTGTTCTAGTTTGTGAAGAAGTAAAGATGGTGGAACACAGCCGAATGCAGGAGAAAACACTAAAAAAGCCCATCGGACAGATTCCTTGGATGCATCCAAGGATTTGGCCGTTTACTGAACCAGGAAAAGCCACGGTGTCTACAATGGAACTGTTTTGTTTGTCGGTTCTTCGAAAGGAGTCGTCTGAAAAACTAACAGAAGTTGGACGACTCAGAATGACGCGTTCTGTTAGCTTAAGATAGCATGATCCGACAGCAATGGGACAGTCACATTTAGCTGGAATACCGGAGTTACTAGGTTTGGCGGTGGACAAAATAGTGACTGGCCTCGAACAACCAGGAAATGGAATTTGTGCACAGCGATGTACTAAGAAGAGAAAAGAATACAAACATGAGTGAATCTGCACCGTACCTTTAGGTAAATGAGGATATCCCATCAGCACCAAAACCTGTGGTTATTTTTGTCTAATGAATAGTTCTTCCCTAGAAAGTGCTTTTACGTCGCGGGCTTAAATCAGGGGCCCCTGAAACTGCAGAATTACTACGTGGATAAATACAGGCTAGGATAGTGCTTTCTACATTTGAACTGCAGCTAGTTGATTTCGTTGCCTATCCATACAGAAGCCGAATTCCGCGCCAAATGCGTCTACTTATGCAACTCTTAGTAGTTGATTTACCTTCGAGCAGTCGATTGTCTTTATTTCCTCTGATGTCAATGACGAAAGGTGCCTGAATTCCTGTGGAACCCAGAATTCATGGCAGCTAGTTGTATCAGATGAATTTAAAACCAATCCTTACAGCACTTTGTGAGAAAACCCATCCTTGTTTCGTTGTGCACTCCAATACGGGAAGTACTAGTAAATTCAATTCACTAAATAACTTGAAGTCGTGAACAGGGGAAATAACGTGTAGTTGACAATCCTGTTTACGTTGTTTCGTTGTCCGAGAATTAAACCATTTAAATACATATATACAAATATAAATCTCTATAATTAATGTTTATTTGTCAGACATGCTTGGACAGTTATGAAACTAGCTGTACTGTAGTGCGAAAAACTTCAGGTAGTAAGCACTTCGTTCTCCTGGTAAAAAGATGATGAGCAAACCACTGATCGACTAAACTTGGGATAACTCATTTTCCACTTCCCCCGCTAAGGCAAATTGCCGGTCCACTTGACTGACCGATTGCAGAGCCTTGACAAATAGCTTCTGAGAAGAGAATGTAAAGACAGTGTTTTTAATTAGCACAGCTTTCCCCTTTGATGATTTATGTATCCCACTTAGTCTTCGTTGCACTTATTGAGAATTGCATACAAATTCGGCTTTTCCATCTGTACGGCATTACACACGATTTTGACACTCCAGCTGGAAGTGGCTTTTTATCCCACCTTGAGCTTCTCTGAGCTGCATTGTTTATTCATTTGGGTTAGTCCGTTTATTAGCTTAACCATACGACTTGCTGAACACCAAAAAGGAACGAATGAGAAAACAAGGACAACTTATGCAATGGGAAATCATTACGGAGCTCCAGATGTGCCGTCGATTGTGCAGCGGGGAAAATGTGATCTGTCTTGGCTCACGATGACCTGTCAGTAACGTGCTTTCACTATCCGATGAAAGACATTTCAATGTGTTATTCCTTCTCTTTAAAAGTTACTTCTGTTTGTCATAATGGTTTGTGTGCTACAAGCCGAGGCGTTTTAAATACTCTTGTACCTAATCAACCGTGTTTTTTACACTGCAGCATCCCTTATCACTTCCAGTTGGTAAATAATTTTTGCACGTTTAGCAAAAACGAAAAATACTTGTTCTTTCCTCCCGTTACTTTCAACTAGCTGTTAGTCTTACCCCTTGTCTTACTTCACTAAGCACAGAGGACAATAAGTGTGTGTGTGTGTACATATATCTTGACGGTACTCTGGAAACAGTGGTTTTTATCGTCGTTCACTGATTTCCTGTCGAGTGATGTCTAACGGATGAACGCTTTCATGATTTTTTAATTATTGTTCTTCAAAGCACAACGCTGACCTCACTGTTTGATTGCAGATCACGTGAATAACGTGAAATAATCATTTGAAAAAATAATTCCACCGAGTTGGAATTACTGCTAGCCATTGACTATATCAAATTTGATAAGATAGACACAATTTGCAAATAATTACGTAATTGTAGGATTGGTTAATTTATAGATTGTCTTTTCGGAAATCTATTTGTTTTCAAGTACAACTTTCGAGAAAGATTCGACAATAAGCCTTTAGATTTTTGTGAAAGGGAGAAAACATTTGAACACCATTTTTTGGGAAGCCGGATAAGACATGTTGAGGGCTAATTTTTTACGAATACATTAGCCCGTGCATTTTGGTACCCGATGAAAGAAAATCCTAAGTCTAATCCATTAGTACGTGCAGGTAAAGCAGTCTGACCAAAATCAGGAATTTTATTCACATTTATTCGGTGTCTACCGATCACGGATAAAGCGAAGAGGTTTCCACAGTTTTCTTCGAGGAACAATGTGAAAACGTTTCTGGTAAGAAAATCACTAGTCACAGGCATCATATTCGCATTTAGTTCACCACTGGAGTGAATGAAAAGTCAGACGTTTTGCGTTGTGATGTGTAGCTCCATCAATCCGGACCTAAAAATGTCTAACTACTAATTCCGGCAGAAATCTTGCCCATTCCACTTTAAAACCGGCAACGTGAAATCAGGTAAAAACAGTCACATATTCACGAAAGCCCAGCACCATCTTGTGGTTGGAGCAAATCACGGTTTTGTTAGTGACCACAAAAAACGAGGACCACATTGGAAATCATCATCCTAGCGGGCGTAAACATTTCCATGAAGGGTGTTGTCAGAGTGACTGCATGGCCAAAAGGAAATCCGGAAAAGCGATCAAAAGTCGGTAAATTTCAGTGGACAGATCAAACCATAACAGTATTTGCACAATCCAAATGAATAGCAATCCACTGCCAGTGTTCTGCACGAGCGCTCTGTTGTATTCCACTCATTCTTCTAATCAAATTGACGACGATATAGGTGGTATTTCGATCAGCAAACGAGTGGCTATTTATAAACTGGAGGACAGGTTGTCTGCTGTTTGCAGTGCACCTATATATATCGGCCAAGTATTGGGCAGATTTTTTCATGTCACTTTTCTGGTGCTGTTTTGTAAATTTTCGAAGAGTGATAAAAAATAATCTGAATTCGTAATCCTTCGCCTGCCTTACGTCCATTGCAAATCACGAATATCTTCCACTTCTGGGTTCATAACATGGCTATTGTACACAAGTCACTTTGGGCTCTTTCAAATCGTAATTGTTGTATTTCTATCCATATCCGCAATCTCCAGTAATTCGTTCAAGGATGCGATTGAAACAAATAAGATTGAAACGGCATGGATAGAGGTTTGCTCAAATGGGACGGATCAGCAGCGTTTTCGCTCCGAAAGCAAAAAGGAGCAACGGAATTCTCATAAGTCTTTTGATATTTTAGGAAGGACAAAGCACCCCAATAGAGCACACGTAACTCCGCCCATCGTAGCGGGCAGACTAGAAATTGGAGTTTGAGTGGATGTGCAAGCAGTGTGAAATGGGCCCGAGATAGATTCGATATGAGCACACAATAAGCACAAAGACTGGCAGCCACCAACTCAACATGCTTTCCAGCAAGACAAAAAGCGTCACAGCAAAATGTTTATTCGGCCGAAGCCCAAGGTACAATCGTAATACGCAGTGTCATTAAATCTAGGGAAAAGAGGGCGTGCTCAGCGTCTCTTTATCTCCAACAACGGTAAATTCCTGGCCGTTCAAACATATTTGTTTGACTTATGAAATACGTAGAAACAAACAAACAGAATAATGAACATAAACAGCCGTTGCGTAGCGAAAGAGTTGGCAGGAGATTGAATATTCCCGTTGCCCCAACGAACCTTAGCAGACCCGCCAAAAGTTCACCTAGGTTTACCCATTGAGCTCCCAGTTGGGCACGGGTTAGGGCCGACATTTAGGTTGTGCCGAGTTATTTCTAGACAGTGTCCTTTGCCCGCCCGCAGAACAGAAATAAAGCCGAACATTTTGATGGAAATAGTGCCAGGTAGTTTTACGCATCACTCCTTTTGTTTCCGCTTCAGAGTTATATATCGTTGAATACTAAACCTGAGTGCTTCTTTTGGCTTAACACAGAATCACCAGCACTTTTGGCCGATAACGAGGTTCAGTGCTCGCCTCTGTAGTGTCATACAGCCTGCACTGCTCAGTGGAGCAGTCCCAAGCATTTCGGTTTTTTAAGTCGTCCAATCAGCAGAAGTTATCATGCAAATTTTCCGCCTTCCCTTGGTGACCTCGGATGGATGCCGGTATTGGTGACAGATTCTAGTTTACTAGTGTTTTATCTATCTCGATGTTTTAGTTGTATCAACCAAAAAGTGACTTTCATTTCACACTCAATTCAAAATTTACCTTGTGCACGCAGCCTTTAGATGAGACCAACGTGCGTGCCAGCTAATCTGACTGTATAAAGGGGTAATATCACGAACTCCTAAAACAGTTCCTCGAACTAATTTACTATGCCTGCCGACAGAGGCACCTTCTTTAACAAAGTTGCTGCACTAACAACACAAGTAAAAAAACTAAGACAAAACGAGTTTTCTCCTTTAGGCTGGAATTGGTGAGATTTATGGTACTCGTGGATTACTTTCGGCATTTGGCGGCTGCATGACTGATCATTGCTCCTGGTAAAACAAGTGAAGAAAAACGAAGAAAATGCCAACTGCTCAGAAAGAAGAGACCTGATGACTAGGGGCCCTGAGAAGAAATTTCAGGCTATTTTGAGTTGGAATACTCCAGAGATATTAGTCCTTCAAAGGTCTCAATCCCAACAAGCTGGGCCCAGTTGGTATCAAAAGTGGGAAGGGATGATGCAGATTTCCGCTATGGTTCCTCAAGACAGATTGCAGGCATTCGTAATCTGTCCTATTTCGTTGTTTCTGAACTTTCTTTTGCACAAAACCTCCTTTGGTTGTCCTGGCGTTTAAATGTAAAATATCAGTGCGAACGTTTGAGCAGGCAGTTAAAACCCCGCACATTTAATGGTCGGCCATCGCCTTAATTTGCAGTCCCGTTGGCATCGTTCTTGGCATAAAAATAATTCAAAATAATACTGTTTCCAAAGTTCCATTTAGAGCGATCTCAACGCAGCACTACGGACTCCAGATCATCCTGATCAACCGTGGGCCAGTATTTCCAGCCGAGAACTACGGAGTAGATTTGCTAGTTTCTGTGACTCACTCTCGGCTTTCGTTTTCGTTGTTTCAACTACCTGACTACTCTGTAGTTTGCTTCTGAATGCAATTAGGATCGTGTTGACAATTTTGTGCTCGCAATACAAAACCAAACCGCCTCCGTCTGTGTTAAGAAGACACTTTCATACACGGATCAGTTACGCCCTACGTTCAGGCTGATCTCTTGCACATAAGGGAGGCACAGAAAGAATTCCAAACTCCACGCCTTCTTCATGATGACACACCCAGAAAGCCATCAGTGATCTCCAAAACCAAAATGGATGCAAATGACTCCAAAGAAAGCATGTCTGATCCCAGCTGTTCAAATCATTTTATCAGGCCTTTTAGACAAAAAAGACACTGTTATCAGCCGCAACCACCTGGTACTTGCATAAGGAACAACTCTTAAACGGATTGTATTGAAAACTTTAGACGGCATACACAAGACAAACCAATGATGCATGAATTAGCTAACGAAGGGTTGCTAGCATTCACTCTCTGGGTGAAACCAGACATTCTAAAATATGTGAACCTACAACGTACGGCTGCCTAATTCATGATTATTCCATTTCACAAAGGAACGGCTCAAATCAGACAGCCAGATAGATGAAGATTGATGTAAAAAAGGGGAGACCGTATTAGAGGTGACACTTGATTATAAGGTGCCATTTACTGAAAATCTGAGCGGGCTTACCCGGCGTACATAAGGCACGAGGGAAGTGGGGATGAAACCAGGACGGTCGGTATCATGAATTGACCAATTGACCAGCGCTAGAACTAAGTGCTTATCAGGAAAACACGGGTAACTTAAAGTTTCTTGCTTTGCGGATGTAGGTTGGTAGAAGTAAAGCCCAATGCTGAAGACCGTCTGCCTCACTAGTGGCCTGGTTTCATTTTCTGTCTTGTTTGTTTAACTTCCCTAAACAGAAGAGTTCGAGAGCCTGTAGATGTATCTTTCGCAGTAAATGAGTAACGGCCGCTACAGAGTACTTGCTTTGGTATATGAATTGGTCTACTGCACACCTTTTACGGCCAATATCAAGGCGATCTAATGAGTGAAATTTAGTTTACGGAGAAAAGGAGGGCCTATTGTTATGCTATGATTAAAGCAGTGGGAGACGCAGAAATAATTGGGACAGAGACTAACGATCATAAGAGCAAGCGCCAGGAAGGATTTGGAAATTAGGTGAACATCGAATTGTGGGGATTCCGTTGTCCGAGAATATTTTGCGTTCCCTTCAAAGAAAACGGCTTGAATAGCTGTGATGGCCAAGAATAAGTGGAGCTTAACCACGTAGGAGATGGAAACCTGTGGCCTACGAGAAAATATCATTCGGTTTCTTTTTCGCTGGGAACAAGTCCATATTTAATCCAGAAAAGTGCAGCAATATATCAAAGTGTTTTAAAACTGTATTGCTGATTCAAACGCACCCCCTTCGGAGCTGTGGTTGTTGTTCGGTTGTAAGGGACTCGCAGGTAAGCATTATCGGCAGCTTTAAGGTGAAAGTTGTGGTGAGTGCCTCGAACGGTATGAAAACTGACCAAGGCGACTGTAAACATCGCAGTATGAACAAGATAAGATGTAAAGAAGCTGAGGTCTATATGTGCGACTTAAATAACGGGGTAACTTTGGAGATGCTTGGTCTTTGGTACAGGATTGTAAAGATTTAATCACAGGCTGTTGATGACTGTGCTTGGTAGTCAATCGTAGCATATGCCATGCCTATTTCGGATGGGGGTTTAACTTTAACCATAGTGTATTCAACTTAAGAATATTATGTAAAAGGGGATGATTCCTGTGGCCAACCCTCAACAGCGACATTAGTGTGCTTATAAGATTCGGGGACAGAATTTTATAGGTGAAATTTATTAGCTAAGGACCGACAGTTAAAGGGAAAGTAGATCTTAGCGGAAGTGGTAGGGGGTGTACCGAGGAGTTTTCTAAAAATCCCCAAGGGGTTGCGAGAGCAAAGAAGTAGGCTAGACGGTAGCGGCTCCTGACTGTCGGAACCAACTGACTCTTTCGGGGGAGCAAAGCCTAACTGGTATAGATAAGCCATCATGGACGTCCACCGGGTCGTTAAACATAATCAACGATCTGTGCATCTCAGCCGAGCGAGTATCGAAATACATGTGAAATTTCTTTTTGTAGAGGAAATGATTGGCATGTGGTGGTCAGCTAGGAAAAGACTGAAAACGTGGGTCAAGTTTTGCAGGTGGGACGAAACTGTTGTTGGAGCACCAGGAGGCACAGTGTAATATTGCACTGATATCAGCGGTGCAATAGAGATCCACTGAGGAAGACCGATATTGTGTCGACAAGTGTTGAAGGAGTAAGGTGATTGTAGGGTCATGGTTGAGAAAAAGCCTGGTCTGTGAAAAGTCGTCCGTTTTGTTTAACATCCACTGGCCAGGTTTCGAGTGCACAGTGACGAAATTTATTCGCTCTAAGGGAAATAGCGCCCGGCTAATGTAAATGTTGAGATAAAACCTTACGCTTGTGTGTCAGTTGTGGTGGAAGACTTGGTGTGAGCGGCTGTCCCAGGAAGAGGAGAGATTTCTTTTAGGAAATGGAGAGGTGAAGCCTTGTTCCGAGATTGACAGGCTGCGTATTCTACGGATGAACCCAAGGCGGTGCAATGATTGAAGATGGCGGCAGGTTTTACGTGCAGTGGACATAGTGGAGACATTGGCAATTAGGCATGTCAAGTTGAAAAGAGTTAGGATTTTTAGGGAGGTTGGTGGACGGTTGACCCGATGTTGGACGTGGCCAAGGGCTGCATACAAGCCATGGTTGAGTGGTGCCCTGGGTCAGTGGCGCAGGAGCCACGTTATTGGATATGGATTTCAGCTTGCCTTGAGCACTCTAATTCATGTAAGGTACTGGAAATGTTGGATCAAGAGGCCATGTAAGCATGGTGTGAAGCTTTGCACTGGTCGCTGCACATGCGTTCAATCGTGGCTTCACGCCAGCTCTTGGCGAATGTGGATCGAGCATCAGGGGGGCGGTTGGGTTCGACGGCAATGTGACTGATTCTGTGCAGGGTCGTGGATATCGCTTAAACCACCAACGGCAGCGACAGGAGGATGGAGCGAAATTTTACGCCATGGCTAACTGGCCTTGATTTTTCAGGTATTGGACGCGGATACACTGTGGGCTTAAGAACGACGTCTACTGATTCCGGAGTTTGGCCGAGTGGGGACAGTCAGTGGTGGATAGCTAGAAGCGGCATTACTAGAGCCAGAGGCTATCGGCGATAGCACAATCAGTGGGCGCTTGCTTGGAGACCCAGCTGAAGTTAGCTAGGGGGGTGCATCAAGGCCCTTCTGCTCCCGAGAAAGGCCAGAATTTGGTTTTAGTGGGACCTTAACGGGAGAGTATCGATTAGCCACCAATAAGGAGAGCCTTGTGGTCAGGTAAGCCTTCATCGGTTGTTGTGACCCCGCTGACATCTCCCCGAAAAGCAGTTTTTTCAGCTACGATTTTGATACCTTGTGTGGCCAGTGAGTAATAGTGGTCTTTGGACAAGGCACGAAATACTTGGCCACTGGTTCGCTGCGGAAGCCAAACAAGATTAAAGGATTTATGGATGGAAATAGTTTGCTGTCTCTCAGCTATTGTGGGCCGCATTACAGGCCTTAACGGTGCTGCCTTGTACAGTGGGAAGAGGGATATGCATTGGGGCATCAAAAATGACCAAGCTATCGGCTTCGGTGGTGCATTCGTTTGTTTCACTTACAACAGAATAAAACGTCCGCATGCTTCGTGTAGACTCCGCTTGTTGGCAATGTTTAATGGATCTGGTAAGCTAGGCACGGGAAAACCTCACAGTTATTCCTTCAGTTGAACCTTCCATTATAGTTTAGATAATGTTCGCAGGATGCACTTAACTTCATAGCTGGTCAGGACAAATAAGTTGTCCAAAGCCACTGAGCAGGAAATACAAATTGATGGTATTTTTTGCTTGAAATTGGGGCCCGAACTTCAGGGTCGGATATTACGTATTTCACCCATCTGGAGATGCTATGATTTGTCAGGGGTTGTGGCGGTAGCTAGAGATCCTAGGTTTATGGGTTTTGCGGAGAGTACTTTTTAAAATGCACGCATTTTTGCTAACCACCATGGCGCACAGTGGGATCTCAGCAGGGCAACGATTACTGAAAAACCACGCACAATTGAACCGGTATGTTTCAGTGTGTGATAAAAAAGGGTGGGATAATGGTAATCGAATGAAATGAATCTTCTTGCAACATCATCTAGATAAATTTCAGCTTGTCTTGCAGCCTGCTGGAAATGTTCAAAGAAAGCAGTGAATAACAAGGCAGCGAATAACTTCAGTGTTAGTCAAAAAGTGATGCAATTCGGGAGAGCCACCGTGTTCTCGTGGAAACGTACAAGAGCGCCGATGATACCACCGTTAAGGTGCAGGAGGGATCAATGTCGAAAACAAAGAAACAGCCTACGATTTACTGGGCAATTTCCAGTACTGTGTTTTTCGTAACGCAGAAGGATACTGATTTAACTTGACTGATGGTGGTCTCTTCATGCTTCGCCAACAAACAAAATTTATCAAACGCTCAAAATTGTTTTATGGATTACAGAGCAAAACGTGTCAATTTGTGAAGCGTCTCTTTCTTTTTAGTTGGTCGAACTAAACATATGCTCATGCTCCAGCGTATCCACGGCTGAAACGACCGTTGTTTTTACAGGAGAAATAATTTCTGGGTCGGCTCTACACATTTTCTTGTAATTTTACTGCACTGTTCAATAATATCAATTGGAGTATGCCGTTTTACTCTTTTTCAGCGCCCCAGAGACCCTTGGAATTATGCCAACCCATAATTTAGACAGCTGTCCGCATGACCGACCATTTCTGCTTTAAAAAATCGGACAACAAATATCACTACTACCATTTTGAAGCTTCTTTGATTCTTTTTCTGTTGACTCTATTAACTGGAGCTCTCGTGGTTCAGGAATCAAAACCCTAGAATCCTCATATAGCCCAAAAATCTAGATCCAGGAATAGAAACCGGGCCAAGGAGCATTCGCCTGTTTTCAATAACATCGCATCCACATCCTCAATCTTCTGCTAGACTCACTTTTTGATGTTATCTGCACTCCTCTTGACATGTAAAATTTGCACCATATGCGAATTGAAGCACTCTTTCTAAAATTAGCCGTCATCATCAAGCAAACAAAAATAATAAAGGGGTTTACAAAGATATACCAACCAACTACAAAACAGCAGGCGGTACGGTAAGTTGCAATAACACGCATCTTTTGGGGAGTAAACCATTGGCCATAAACCGTTGTATGTTTTTTCCCGATCGGTCATAGGGCGTTGTCAGCGTGAAGGCTGCACCAATTACTAAGCATAATAGGTGCCAATGTGGCGAGACAGAATCCCGTAACCAGTAAAAATGCTATGAGGAAGATACAGCCAGAGGTTCGGTGCTATGGAAACCTTGGCGTCCTTGACACAAATGTGAAAACGTTCGGTTTTGAGAAACGACTTCACTAGATGGAAACGGAAGAAATCCTAGTGGGCAAATGGACTGCAACATTCATATCGGGAGGTGAATATACACAGCAGTAGCAGGCGCACAAGAAAATAATAATAGATTTTCACAACTGGGTCTTGATCTTGAAAGCATTGCTTTTTACAGAGCGGTGTTTGGTTTAGCGCTAATCCTGTTTTTCCGAACACGTCGCTACATGGAATATGGTCAATTTACGTCAGATATGGGGACAGCATTCTCGCGCTCATAGACCTCCATCTCAGGGTATTGCATCAGTTACGCCATCCATTAACCGAAAAGGGCAAACAATTGCATTCTGTGTAGAATAGAAAGCATTTGCCAAAAATTATTGGAAGACTTGGCTGAGAAAATTGCATCAGCGCTGACGATTTCCAGTCTACATGTAGGGTTTGGCAAAGTTTCGAAATTTTATTTTGGTCTACAATCGACAACGTCCCCTGGAAAGCCCCTCATTTTGCTGAACGGGAAATCAAATTACTGACTGGGTTAAAGGCTTTTACTGAATAAGGCCTCTTCCCAGAATGAAAGCAGTCTCCGCGCATTCATTTCTTCCAAAATCTGGTTGAATTCTGCGATACCGGTACAGCTGATTAGCAGCCCATTTTCGGAGGCTAATATCTGCAGAATAATTGCACTTTCACCGCTGCCCATTGTAAATTCCACCAGCTGTATTCCAATAAGCTAATGGGTCCATGTTCACTGTTGCACATCAGAGTCCGCTGGAGTCTAACCAAAGAAGAATAACGCTGCCTTATAAATTCATTGATGAGAATCCAAAAATTTGAGTAGTCTGGATAATCGCCAGACCGAGAAGCCACAGAAGTGTTCCTCAACCTCAAGCCATAGGCTGGATTTCCGTAGTGGCCGAATTCCTGCCTTACCAGGACTTACCCATCATCTATGTGTGTGCGGGCAGCTCAGCTGCAGTGGTGTGCGGGTGCAGCTAGGTTGGCGGATTACACCTCCTGCGTTCACCTCCTAATGATGTTTTCCAGTTTGGATGGCCAGCACTCGGTTAGCTCCACCCACTGGTACTATTGTGGTAAACAGCACTCTAGCTCCTACGTTCACATGCACCATTTTGTACTGGCTTCCTGTTGTTACTTCCCAGAAGTATTTTCCCAAAACCGTACAAAATGGACTCACGAAGGACAGTATTTTTATTGGCACCTGATATGAACTCACGTTCAAAACGGCTAAGGACCGTCATTCTTCATCAACCTCTATTCTGGTCTGCAAAATTTGGCTATATACTGGTCCTCCTGGCAACTGTCCCCCATGTGAATCCACTAGGCCTGGTCTCATTTGATTCCGGTCCTTCTTTTCCAACCCCACCTTCATTTCTGGCCCGAGCCGAAATTCACCAAGCTGCTCATGGATTAGTCCTACGATTACAAAATTACCATCCCGTGTATCCACTTTACTTGCTCAACGAATTGCGCTTCCAGATATTTCGCGTTTTATACTGCCTCATATGATATCCAGTCTGGTTTTAATTCATCTCCATCTTGTTATCACATCCATATTGATCTTCATCTTCACCACATAACCCTCTCGATGTTTGAGGATCCCAGCCAACTGGCGGCAACAGCCATTGCCTTCCAGTCATATTTTGCGCCAGGGATTCGCACCTTTGATGCATTCGAACATGGTATTACTTGCAGTGCAGGACTGGCAATCAGTCACAGAAAAATCTTTGCGAATCATTATCTAGCTTTGATGTAAAACTCGAAACCTCGTGCTCAGCAAATCACATTGCATGTTATGACCTAGTGAGCGAAAACAAATTACATTGCACGTCTGGTTTCTGTTTTCCGTGTCCGCACTGTGCTTTCCTTTCACAATTTCGATCTTGCTTTGCGCATGACTCTTGTATGTCGAGAAATATGCGCAAACTAACAAACTTCTCAAATTACTCAAGGTTGCTCCCACCCCCATTCCCTTTCGAGTTACATTATTCCAATTTCCTGTAAAATTTGATCTTGCCTTACGCATGCCCCACTCAATTCTAGAAATATACTGCTGATGATTCCTAACAAGGATGAAACAGCTGTACAGTGCTTCCATGGTTTCTTTATGGTGAGTTGAGTGATGATATCACATGGTGAATTATTTCATGTAAATATACATTACTATAATTATGAAAAAGATGCAGGAACAACATTCTTAGACACTTTTTAGATTCATGTTTAGAATGGTTTCCTGGACGGCATTCCCTAACATATTTTCTTATTTCATTTGATTTTGGAGTTTCCGTTTTTCCCTAATGTCCGTGTAAAGAATGCACGATATTAGTTGCTATGAGGTGACGAATAACTCCAGGTCCTGTTTATATGCGCGGTCACTCCAGATTATTGATGGTGAGATGAAGAAAAGAAGCGCTGAGTGTTGCTGGCGCCCACTATAGCCATCAGACTATGAACAATGGATCAGAGATCTATGCGGTGGGTCCTAAGGCTTTCCGTTGTTCACAATAAATAGGCAATAGCTCAGCGTTTCCTGACTTGGAATTAAGCTGTGGAGATCTAATGGGAGCAACCATGGTATGTGCGAATAAGTTGCCAGATATCTCGGGCAGTTTGTTCGGGTAAAATAGTGTTGTCACTAGTTGGTTGTAGTAAAAAGAAAATAGAGGAATAAACTGAAAGGTAAAATGAACACCAGAGCGTTGCAGCATATATTAAGTTGCAAAATTGAGAAATTCAAGATTGGCGTTACCTGCGACTACTGGAACCGATTTCGGGCGAATTCGAAAAGTGATCCAAAACGGTCCCATTTTTGTTTCAAAGGGGTATACTTAAAGTCGTTCTGGGGACGATTTGCGGTCATTTTTTGGGTACGTTTGCGCTGATTGTGTAGGTGTGAACTGAAAAGAGTTGCTTTAGTTTGAGGGCCAGGGTATTTATTGACTGGTCAGATTTTAGGGGAATTGGTAAACGAAGCCGCTGCAGATTCAACAGGAATGATTTCCACCGTTTATGCAAACTAAATGGAAAAAGCTATCTAATTGTTTGACATAAGAATACTAAATATTTTCAGCAGCACCTTCAGCCAAGATTGGAGGCAATAGGTCCTTAATCTTAGGAGGTGTCCGTAGAGTGTGGGTTAGAATCATGCTTTTTCTCGATTTTGAGACTGCCAGAACGTCTATAAAACATTTGCTTTTTTCCTAGTATTTGTTGAAAAGCCTCTTTGGCGAAATTAATAAAAGGGTATTGGTATAATCCGAGGTCTCTTACTGCGAGGCTAGTGCTGACTGTATGATCGTCCAAGGCAAAGACCCAAGGGAGTGGGAAACGGGTGAACCGGCGTTTGTTCATTTCTGCTGTGAGAATTCTCAGTGGCTATGATGAGTACCCTCAGTTGAGGGAATTCGAGTCATTTTGCATTTGACAAAAGAAGACTGGTAGACTTATTCGGTCGGGTTTGTAGAATATATCATTGCTGACAACAAAGAAGAAGAACAGAGACAAACATTCCGCTTACGTATATGAGGAAGTGCAAAGGCCCCAGAATGCTACCTCGAACGATGCCATTATTTATCGGCCAGAACCCGATAGATGATCACCAATCCTAACAGTCTGGAATGGCAGGCAGAATGCAACGAAGGGGAGTGGTGATCAAAAAGAAGATATCTTTGGAAGTAAGATGTATATTGGTTGCGCGTTGGAAAGCCAAGGTTGACACCAACGGAAGTCTTTCACCGAAGATCAGCCCGGCTGTTTTTCACTTGTAGGTTGAACAGCTTTAAAAGGCGAGGGAAAATCTTTGGGATCTTAGCGTGAGCAGGAAGTTGGGATCATAAAGCACTCGATATGGAAACACCGCCAGATGGCTATAACTGTTATTGTACTCGTCCTGTGCCGAAAAGACATGGAGAAGTTGCCCAACCAGCTACCAACGCATTTCGAAATATGTATATTTAACGATTTTTAGAGGAATGCACTAGGAAGGGTTACATCTGTATAAGTATATGTCAAACGGACTTGGGGAAAGACATGCGTACTCCCTTGGAATACCTGGGGAGGACAACTTGAAGCGCAATCTTAATTTGCAAGGTATTCTGCGTATTTCGTAATAAGCACGACAAACATGTAGCAGTCAAAAATCGGAACTAAAAGAAGGGTTGTATACAATGATCAGGGATTTCTGGGAGCTATTTGCAGTTAAGTAATTGAGGCATTCCTCTTTTAAATACCTCAAATGCAGCCTACCGCAGAGACAAACTTCAGCTAGAAGACGGTCACTGAGTTATTGACAACTTTTCTACTCGAGGGAAGCGGTCATGTTTTCCAGTTATTCAAATCGTGGAACGCCTTTTTCTCCACTTGCGATAACCCCCTATGCCCGAACGCGTCCACCGCTCAATAACGGGTAATTTTCGCTATTAAATGCCTACTGCTGACCAGGTGGCAAATTTAAAACAGGAAAAGTATGAAGGACCGATGCTACGATGAAAAAATTGTCAATTCGTTGGGAAAAGTAGAAAAGGTCGGCCTACTACATCAAGGCTCTAAACTTTACTGGCTTTTATGGTTGGAATGACCTTCTTGATTCTTCTATTTTGTTTTTGCCTCATAATCCCATAGAAGGGTATATTTGTTATATATTTTTATATATCTGATCATTTAGGCAAATGCAAAACATTTCCTTTACAGTGCTTACAAAAACGTGTCTATACGGTAACGTTCGGGTAACCCCAGGTCTGCATATATAGGCATACAACTACGCGGAATGTTTGCCCTGTTCACTGTTTTCGAATGCGCAAATGGTAGAACGAGCGCACCTGTGCACACCTACACGTCTGTGCATGCGCCTATGCATAGGCTAAATTTTAACATCGGCAAAGCAATGTTTGCTGTAACGTGTAGACTGGAAAATGTGTGTGAGCATTCGTAGGTGCATGCACATATCTGACCACACCTATCTTTAGGTTGGCGTATATGGCTACCGAAACCTGCATACGTCATTAAACCGGCCCACGTGTAAGCATACGAAAACATTTCTTACATTTTCATGCCTACGGTGCACTGGGCGAACGGAGTACTAGTTAACGCGATCGAATGGTTCTGCGGAATAACCAAAACGTCCACCTTTGTCGCGCACGTATAACAAGACTCACGCACCAACAACTTCACCCATACCATAAAGCAATCCATGGTATGACCGATTTTGACATGCAGTGCAGGTAATCAGATAATGGTGGCCCCAAAGAAGGCGGGGGTTGCGTTCACGTCAGTCCATTCTCTCCAGCGGTCCCACCTGCATACGTTGCTCGGGTCCTGTTTAAGTGGCGACGGCGGTGGCCCTGATGGTCTTTTAGGCTTCGGCAGTCTGCAGTCAGCTGAAGTCAAGTTCGCGGCTCCCCTAATGAACGCCCATCCGCTTCTTCACTTGCGGTCAGTGAAGACGCGCAATTGTCCAATCACCTTAGATTGCATACTCGCAGCATGCTAAATGACAAGTTTGACAGTTACCAAATTAAAATCTGCAATTAAAGGCTGTTTGAAAGGATAACGGACTTACCTCCAACCACGTAGATGTTTCCGACATTTATGAAAGCAGCAACATTGATTCGTAGCACAATAAGGAAAAGAAATTCAAAGAGAGCGTGGATGTTCTCGCAGCATTTTCTCCTAGATAACACTGGGTCATTTATGAAAAGACGTCAGTCTCTGACGAAGGAACCAAATTCAAATATTGAAATGCCGAAATGGAATGTTGAAACAATACATGAGATTTATTGGAATTGCCTAAACAAGCAGCTGTTGTATCCGTACGAACAAACGTGACAGCTACGAGGGTGCAACTAACATGGTTTCAGGTAGACTACCTGTTTATTTCTTCGGAGGACAGTTTAAAAAAGGCACATATGGAGCGAAACCACTCAAAGCACTTGCAAAAAATAAACATTTACATGCCGCATTCCCTTCTGTAACGATTTTCACTTTACGGAACAGAACCAACATTGCCCTGTAGTCAGCATGTCACTTTTTTATAATTACTCCCGAAATTCTTGTAATTCGTAAGGTTATGCAGTTAACAGCTTAATTAGTTGGAGACAAAGAAGGGTAGTGCTAATGCAATAATTCGTTGGAAGTGTGTCAAAATAAATTAGGACTATAGGCATTGTGGATAAAGGGGCCTCATTCAACAGTCCGGTACGATGTGAGCACTGAAGGCTTCTGAAAACATCCAAGACTATGGCAGACCATTTATGTGAAGAAACATTTCGAATGTATTTACATTGGAAGGTGATGAAGCCCGCAAGATTGCTGACTGTGGTAAACTGGACCGTGAGATGCAATGGATAAGAAGACGGTTCTTCAGAAGTGAAGCTGTTCTTAAATGAACTCACTATGGCTACCCACTATGCTGCAATTTTTGATGTCGGCGGTTTGGCCATTTGTGACAAAAAGTTGGGGGAGCTGTAAGGTTATACACTTTCCTTTGGTTTTAGTAGTAACCTTATTTTTAATAGTCGCGTGGGCTTGTCGGCGTACGGGTATCGAAGGCAACCAGTGGCCTAGCTTGAGTCCTCTGTGTTGATAGGGACCAGTACCAGAGCAACAGACCTGTCTCGTAGCATCTCAGTGAAACCGAGGTCACGCTTTGGCTAGGTTTGGAGTTATCAGCGGCCAGATTTCTGCTGCATCTGTATTTTCCTTTGGCCAGTGGGTGAGATTTTTGGCAAATGGTGGACCTGGAATAACGCAAACGAGCTAGAAAATGGAAGCGGTTTGGAATTTTCTCCAGGTAGTTTTATGGGGTGCAGATGGAGGGTACCAGGAAATAAGCATAAGGGCGAGCAGTGAAGCGGCATGAAGAAATGATACCGGCCATTTGCCTATGGACGATTCAGAGTTCAGAAAGCTACCTTGAAAATGACAGAACCAGAGAGACACTTAGTGAAGAGGTTGCACGCCACGAACCTTCTAGGTTCATTTTTCTTGTGAAACGTATATTTCAATCACTTTTAGGTTGTACGGTGCTCATTGTTATCTTGCTTCTCAACCAACGTTTGACGTCACCTTAGGTTTGATCCCATTGGACTGACAAAATGCCTAACACATGGGCTAAAGAATAAAAGCCATTTTTTGCCGCGTCCGTGAAATCAGTCCGGTTTATGCGCCTTCTGTACGTTCGACGGCGATGGGTCAGTTATGAGTTAATACCGGTTCTGCGGCCTGGAGTTACCGGGCACGGACACCATTGAGTTTAACTGATTGATGGACGGCACTGTGGGTCGAATGCCAGGACCGAAATTGCCGCATGAAGATATAAAGAGGTGAGACAAGAAGATCATTCTTCTGCATCTGAACAGAAGGCATCAACTTATAACACCGAATGGTTTCTATAAGTGTAAGTGATTAAGTGAGAATGATACAGGAGCATTTGTACTAAACGTCAACACACGTGTCAGGTGTGCGATGAAAGGGCAGAGTCTGTTTGAAAACTGAATGTTCGGTAAAGCGTACTTGAAAGTTACAATGCGTAACATCTCCAAGCTTTCACACAACGCAGCTAAATACATATCTACCGACCAAGGCTGCCAGAGAGTTTCCTCTTTTTCCGGATTACGTCTGAGTGATGGCATGCATATCCTCCGTTGGAGGCTCCTCCTGCCTTTATAGCTCGAATCAGCTTTTGTTGCTGCGTTCAAACTGATCCCGGAAGAATCTATTTTTATTACCAACGAATTGACGGTTGAGCCCAAATAGGTACTTTCACTAGTTCCTCCGACTGAACTTCATTTTCTGCGTCGTATACTTTTTGCAACTGCTGGAGATGGCCTGTTCCCCCACTTTTGGAAAAGCTGAGGTAAACACGCGGCAGTCTTTAGGGGTTACAATTGTGCGAGTAAGCAAACACACGGAAGGTGGTTTGTGCCGTGAAGAACAGAACCCTGTGTGTGACTCGCCATAAAGTTTTTTCTTTAATTTGTACCAGTTGAAGCCCGCTGGTTTAGAATGGTTTGTGTTTTAAGCAGATCAAATGTTTTATGTGACACGGTTCGTTTTTAGGAAACTAGGCTGAGTATTCAGAGAGCAGGAAATTGGGCACATTCGAGCAAACAAGCGGGTCAGATTCACGATTGGTAGATACAAAAGTGAAAGATACCTCGAAGTATTTGTCCTTGGGTGGAATATCTGCGGAGAGAGAAGCTGGTCCGGGTAATACACGACGTAAATTCTGGATGCCTTCTTTTATCGGAGTAAGTGAACGGTAAGGGAACCTACAAGGAAAGTGCCTATTAATAGAAAGACCAACGTGAGGATAATTTTATTGCCGTAATGCTTGCCACAATATTGGGTCACTTTCTGTTATCACTGGAGATAATGCTATTTGGTGCTATTGACCGAGAGCTAGGTTCTGAAGAGCCTACGGTAGCAAATACTGAGGTTAAACTTTCAATTTGTATGCCCATAGAGGTTGTACATATGGATAACTTTCAGTACTGTCAACAGTCTCCGGACTTCATTTTTCAAGGCGATGGTAAACGATGGCATGAGAATCAGGTTTTCGGGCGGTGATTCCCACAGGGAGTAGTATTCAGCAATAAAAATGTGTGAGCTAACATCTACCCTTGATATGCCGCTTGTGACCACAAGCTTTTCTTTAAAAGGGAGTAAGGAGCTTGATTTCTAAGCTTAGGGGATAAAATCTAGCCGTTACTGGCGATAAAACTATTGAAAAGGTTTGTTTCCGCACGCCGAATCCACATTGGTTCAAGATTCAATTCAGCACACCGTTCTCTTCATCTTAGGTTTAATTAGTCGCTTCATAAAGGCACGCTGTATGACTTCAATCACCAGCATTTTGCTTGCTCTTTTGTTGGAACAGATTAAGGCACAATACTCCAGAATGGGTCTAAATTATTTTGAAGGGGTTCAGCCTACCCCGGCCAGACCCGAATCATTTATTGGCCTTCGCAGCCTGAATTGGCGCCAGTTCCAAAATGTTTAAGCTGCAGGAGTAGTTTAGGCCCGAGTTACGAATCTCATTGTTGATGGAGATAGTTCGAATTCCAATTTTATGCATCCCTGTGGATAAGATGCACAAATGGCAAAGGATGCAAATTTTTCGGCAGAGAAATTGATTATCCATTCACTGGCGTAATTGTGGAGGGATATCGGGTTTTGGATTATTTTGGGAATGGCAGAATCCACATCTTCGGACTGAAAGGCGTAAACGGTTTTGTTGTCATCGGCGAACAGGAAAAGAGCACACCTTGTAATAATGTTGAGGACATGATTCACGTACAAAAGAAACAGCGGTGGGCCTAGCACACTGCCTTGGATTACGCCGCTGCTCACTGGCCCGTGAAGGAAGGTGTAACCATTGGTCTGTGCCAATTGATTTCTGAATAGAAGGTACGAAGTAAGCCCTGAGACTAAGGGGTCAGTGATCCCACAGGATTCGGTATTGTTTATCAGCCTTCCGTGGGATGCTCTATCAAAGGCTTTCGTTATATCCAAACAGACTAGCATCACGCACCTTCCGGAGCTGCCGGCTGTCTTGACTGTCCCAAGGCAGTAATTCATGCACGCTGCGCAAGTTTTCTCTTGGAGAAGCCCAGTGCTAACGAGCTGTTGCCAGTAAGATAATGTCATCAGCTGCATTTTCGTTCAATAAGTTCATAATTCTTGAGAAAGCTGGGATCTGATTGAAAAGGTAATGCTTCGTTTGGCCAGGTTGTGTACATCTATTTTGTATTGTAATTATGATAGACGTTTTCAATGGGAGGAAGAAGTACCGCATTAGCCGGAGGGTTTGGTCAGAAGAATTGAAATATCCCCCGACTGGCGACAGGATTGCCAGGGGCAAAGAGTCTGGTCCTGGGTCGCAGCTGACATTTTACCTTGCCAGCAGCGGGGATACTTCTTTCGATGAAAAGGAAACAGTTCAGAATGTTTCCCTGATTAACCAGGAGGACAAGAAGTTGGAAGGTTACTGTCAATTAATTAGGGTGAGGTAAATAATCTTCCAAATGCTTTCGCAGTTTTTTGGAGTTTGTCTAGGTGGGTTATTGTAGACGACATGGTGGAAAGGAGTAGCGCAGCGCCCGGTATGGGTGGCTCTTAATTCCAATTATTTTGCCAGAGCTGGTTGTACGTTGGGCTGACTGAGAGCACGCAGCGCTTGCCTTTTACTATGGGAGTCTGTTCTTGCCTCCACTTTTTGCAAGGCGAGTAAGTCATAGAAACAAAGGGAAGTCTCTGTTCCTAAGGAAGTCTTTTTATAGTACGACACGTTTCTAGCCTAACAGAACGTGGCAGTTTCTTAACACTAATAAGGCACCTGTGCAGCAAAAAATGCAGTCTGTCAATTTTCAATCGCGCCTCCCTACATCTGTGAAGAGGTGTCTGAACAGTACCTGGCCAGTACCTAGGCTATTAGGAAGAATTTGACGGCAAGAAAGTAGACGATCGTGGCACCGCTCGTTCGTGTCACGGGGGTAGTTTATTCTTACATTTGGCAACCAGTATTATCTTAGCCGGGTGACGCTCTGCGACACTTCAAGTGGTTTGAAATTTAACGGGTGCAATCAAAGTTGGCTGACTTCAAAGCGAGGCCGCAGGGTGTCTGCGGTTACTACCACGAGTGAGATCCGAGAAGAATTCTGCGTCCGTGGTTAGCCATTGTCTTTAGAGCCGCAAAATTGGTTAGCTGGGATGAATTCCTGTGTGGGTAGGCTCCAGGGCACCCCAAACTTGTCAAGATAGTTCCTTTTATTGGAGGGAGCCGTCCGAGTTTAATTCCATGTTCTTATGGAGTGTACCTTGAGCTAAACTTGCCATTCCTAGTGAACAACTTAGCTAGGGAGTCGTTGAAAAACCCATAATTATTTAACATGGACAGAGTAGGTATCTCCTCTGGAGCCTCTTGCAGCGGCGCATTAGATGGGGCATTTTTTATGCACCCAGCATGTTGGCTTGAATCGAGTGCAGTGAGTTTGTCAGTAACCTTGCGGACAACAACGTTCTTGGAATTGTTAAACTGTCTACAGTTCTCCGATTTCATGGTACCTATGCAAGGCTGCCGTCGGACGAGCTGTAGTGGGAGGTTGTGTCCGTCGGCTCAGCAAATAGGGTCAGGGGGAGTTTTAATGAAGCATTCAACATCAATTTTACTTTGCTGAACAGGTCGTTAATCATTCTCTCGAGGTCAGCGACCTTACAATTGAGGCACAGTAGAAACTTACTGGGGCTGCCGCGCAGTGCCTGATAAAATCAGGCAGCTTGAATTTCGTGGTTTTCACATTTTTCTCAACGCGACTGCTTCGCTTCTTTGTGGCAAATCCCTTTTGTTTTGGTAAGAACCTAGGTACCATTGTGGGGGTCGAAAAGATCACACGAGATTTTCGAAATTTTGGACAAGTGAGATGTACCAAAAACGGAATGGCAAAGGGTAAACAGAATTATTTCTTAGACATGCTACTGGGTATATCCAATCACCGAAACAGTTAGTTAGGCCGTTATGGTTGGTAATGTTTGATAAGAATGCGTCTGAATCTATACTGGATGATAATTGCAAGTTTCATGGTCAAAGGTTAACAAAAATATCCTCAAAATGCCTGGATAAAAGCTCAATCAAAAGCTTAAGTTAGGCTTTAAAGTGGGATCAGTGTCTGTGTTTAAGAATTTTGAACGTCCTGACAAATGCATAAAACGCGAATAATCGGGCTCAGTAATTAAAGCCCAACCGGCGAAAGGGCCCTCAAATCGACCCGGAAAAGCTCCAAACAGTCCCCAGGATGCCCTCAGGCCGAACGTCCAACGACCCGAAAACAGGCTTTTTGCAACACGGACGGATACATTTTTCAGTTTCTATAATGAACGAGTAAGCTTGCCCAACATGCCGCTAGAATCTTTCTGAATTCGCCCTTTTAAATGCGTTTCTTTCTTCCCAAGCCTAAAGACGTCTACAGAAAGCAACCTCTGCTAACTTGCCGTATAATCACAAGCCACTGTGGCAAAGGGAATCACTGACAACAACTTTGGTTTCACCACCCTTTCGTCGCAAAAACTGCAATGCGTATTGAATGAATATCGGCCGTCCGGAAGCGGAAAGTTTATTGGTACAAGTTGCAAAAATAAACTTACACACATGGACGTCTTTTTTCGGGAATATCCCTTTAGTTTTTCACCACAAAGAATGCAATGAATTCGTTCCTGAGATTCCTGCAAAGAATGGCGAAAAAGGAAGTTCTTGTTTGACGTTCCATTTGTAACAAAATCTACATTGATCACCAAGTGCTACGCGAATGTTGATTAACAGGTCTGTTTTCATGAACAGATATGGCATTGGTAAAACTTTTGGCATAGTGATTTCAATGCAGTGGGATGTTACGAGACGAAGTGATAGTATGCGAGCACACAGGCAGGAAAACAGATAATTGAATACGTAAATATGTGTATTCATGCATAAATTTAGTTTACTAATCAAAACGTTCTATAAATTTGATTTTCTTATCTCATGCGGATAGTGTGCATCCACGCTGGTGAACATTTCATCGTAAACCTTGCTCTCTACACATCTGCTGCTTCGCAGACAAAAATGTACATTGTCTTGTGCATTCTGGACTGCATCGTTTTCATAGTTTTNGAGACAGCTACTGGGTATATCCAATCACCGAAACAGTTAGTTAGGCCGTTATGGTTGGTAATGTTTGATAAGAATGCGTCTGAATCTATACTGGATGATAATTGCAAGTTTCATGGTCAAAGGTTAACAAAAATATCCTCAAAATGCCTGGATAAAAGCTCAATCAAAAGCCTAAGTTAGGCGTTAAAGTGGGATCAGTGTCTGTGTTTAAGAATTTTGAACGTCCTGACAAATGCATAAAACGCGAATAATCGGGCTCAGTAAGTAAAGCCCAACCAGCGAAAGGGCCCTCAAATCGACCCGGAAAAGCTCCAAACAGTCCCCAGGATGCCCTCAGGCCGAACGTCCAACGACCCGAAAACAGGCTTTTTGCAACACGGACGGATACATTTTTCAGTTTCTATAATGAACGAGTAAGCTTGCCCAACATGCCGCTAGAATCTTTCTGAATTCGCCCTTTTAAATGCGTTTCTTTCTTCCCAAGCCTAAAGACGTCTACAGAAAGCAACCTCTGCTAACTTGCCGTATAATCACAAGCCACTGTGGCAAAGGGAATCACTGACAACAACTTTGGTTTCACCACCCTTTCGTCGCAAAAACTGCAATGCGTATTGAATGAATATCGGCCGTCCGGAAGCGGAAAGTTTATTGGTACAAGTTGCAAAAATAAACTTACACACATGGACGTCTTTTTTCGGGAATATCCCTTTAGTTTTTCACCACAAAGAATGCAATGAATTCGTTCCTGAGATTCCTGCAAAGAATGGCGAAAAAGGAAGTTCTTGTTTGACGTTCCATTTGTAACAAAATCTACATTGATCACCAAGTGCTACGCGAATGTTGATTAACAGGTCTGTTTTCATGAACAGATATGGCATTGGTAAAACTTTTGGCATAGTGATTTCAATGCAGTGGGATGTTACGAGACGAAGTGATAGTATGCGAGCACACAGGCAGGAAAACAGATAATTGAATACGTAAATATGTGTATTCATGCATAAATTTAGTTTACTAATCAAAACGTTCTATAAATTTGATTTTCTTATCTCATGCGGATAGTGTGCATCCACGCTGGTGAACATTTCATCGTAAACCTTGCTCTCTACACATCTGCTGCTTCGCAGACAAAAATGTACATTGTCTTGTGCATTCTGGACTGCATCGTTTTCATAGTTTTTGCCAAAGATGACGCCTGCAAACCTTCATGTCAGATAGCGCCAATCACTTATCACTAAAGAATAAATTCTCGTCCCGTAAAAAGCGGTTTTACCGTATGTACCATTCATATTTTGTTTTCTCAGGATAGGGGGCATCATTAATCGCTTCAGCGCCCATAGAATGCAGTCACCATGTGTCTTCGAACACGTTTTGGACCAAGTTAACCCAAAAGTGGAGCAGTTAACCAGTGTGTAAATAACACTCCGTCATAGGGATCTTACTTCTTTAACCAAATGGAAATGCTTTGAAGCTTTTTCGGGCCAATATAGACAGCTTCTGCTGAATATTGGCCATTTCAACACTAATACTTGTATAGAACATTTTTCAATACCAAAGTTCCAGCATATTTGTTAACCGTAGAGGCTTCTTTAGTTTGTTAGATGGACACCGACATCCACAGCGTTGCCGTGCATAACTGATGGTTTTGAACAAAACATGATGTACTTCGAATTTTTATGCTTTTAGGACTGACCAGGGGCCTGTAGAACTCTGAAAGCCCCTATACTTGATGGGTCGAAATATATTTGCGATTACTTTTCTGACAGTGTTAGAGGCGGTTACATTAATATTCAAGGTATCCAGAGGTGATCTGAGCGTTAAGGGTGGTACATCATCCAGATCCGGCTTCGACAGCAACTGTTGCGTCTGTTTTGGTAAAATACTTGGACGTTCAACGCTTTTGCAGTTCGTGAAAACCACTGGTTTTGGGCAAATAAATCTGTCACAACCAAGTAGACCACATAAACAGGACGTTTATCTAAGGAAGGCAGCTGCAAGAACTTATCAGTTAATGGCTGCAACGTCACAGCTTGACGGTAATTATCTGAAAATAGCCATTGTAACAGAATTGTTAGCATACTTGAACTACGATGCTCCGCCACTTTAGATCTTTTACTATAACCGGGGAGCAGGAGTTCATCTTTTACCAGACGCTCCACTTTCGGTGGGACAGGCGATGGCCACGAAAATTAGTCTTCTCTCATCCATATACGACTGACAGCGGATGCCAAATAGTACTCAATGAACTCACTAACAAATAACACAAATAGAGGCGATAAAATTTGGGAGTGCTAGTTTGCTGTTCACTCCATCTATGAATAATTTGTTAAAGCATCAATTTTTACGGTAAGTAATTTGCAAGTCTTTGCAACTTATTTTGCGTATAGGCACCGTATCCACGACGTCGAAAGAATCCTCAGTGTGATTATATCCCTGATAAACGCGCGTCGCCATTAGAGATGTCCACACTAATCCCTAGTCTGTTTTGGACGAGAACTTCCATGTCTGGAGTTTCCGCATTATAAACGGTGTAGTTCGGCCTGATAACCTTACCTACAATGAAAGGCATTATAAGGGTAATAGCTGGTGTATCTTTCCCTATGTTCGGAGGGTCATGGACTCGGGCTTCTGCGGGACTGTCCACCGTGCGGCGAACACCATGCTCCAGCACGCTGTTACGGCTTTTGAAACATTTATTAATTTGTTGCATGTTTTGGTCAAACGGAAATGTAGAAAATGTTTCCGTACAGCCATCAATGAAAGCTATACAACACTTTCCTTACCACGGAGATTTATATTGTCTATGGCATCGCTGTTCATCGTAGTGCACGTAGTGCTTGCACTTCCTGTCGCGCAGCACGTAGGCGGCAATCCAACAATCCGGGAAGTTTTGAGGATTAGCCTCTGAAAGTACGTATTTCAACATCACAGACCGGATTTACGGCAGAAAACCTGTGTTCGGTCGCCTTCCAGTCAGCAGCATTATCCAAATTCCTACATCTCCTCGAGAATTCACAAGTAATACATTTACAACTGACTTAGATGTGGCCGCTTATAATTCCGACCCACCAAGCAGCGAAGAGTTAGCTTTCCGCAGCCTCCCAAATCGCCACCACATCACCGATATTCTCCTGGCAATCCCCAAGAATAAAATCTGCATGTGGCCATTGGTGAAGCTCTCAGTCATGTCCACAGGCACTTCCCAAGAGGGAAGTCGTTCATACTCCTCCTGTCTTCGTGAACTGATGCTTGAACCGTCTCTCTTTCTTACTTTAAAACAGCGGACCGTATAATCAGCAAAGGTATGACCAGAGACGGTACCGCGATTGCAAATATGATATCCACTCTGGCAGTAAAGTAGCCTCAGCCGGTAAGTCTCCCATAAAACTAGCCCGCGTCACACGGACTGCCTGGCACGTCCGACGTGCGCAGATTCTTCGCGTCAGTAAAGTTTTCAGTTTGCTTAGCAGGTTACTCAAATATTCCTCAGCGTTCGACACTATGTACCCAGCGGACAAAAAGGAGACAGGATCAACTTGTCGGCCCAAATTGGGCCAAACAGAATATAAGACCTACAGTCAAAGGAAGGTGAGTGGCTATGGGGTCCGCAAGTTTACTGGCAACAGAATCAGGCGCACGTTGGACGCAATCATCCAACCCAAAGTGCACTTTTTCTCGAGCTCACTGTTCTCCTTGGTGTTCACTGTGGCAAAGGTAGTTATGTTCCCGGGTCCAACGGTAATTCAGGATGAACCTGCCAAAATGTTTGAAACTGTGCTCTCAAATGGCCAAAAGAACGTGCATTTCGACTACTGCTTGTCCAGCCACCGAAAGACTGGTCGTTTTAGAACCAAATCTAACCTATAATAACATGATTCACCCTACCAACAGTGATGATCTCTATTTCCATGAAGTCTCTTAGCGAACTGCAAAGGCCGAATTCATGAATAGCCACGGTCAATAAGAAGAACTTTTTAAATTTTTTCATCAACCACCGTATCGTACATCCAAAAGTTTTCATCATATGGGTAAAATTTTGATGCAAGCTGACGTTTTGGTATTCTTCTTTGACTATTAGTTTACCGTAATCTGGTGATGGTTATCCACAAAAGCTGCTGGATATATCTGTTGACTCCCCGCCGTCTGCAACATTTTTACTCGCCGCCATTGTGTTTTCGCTTGTTGCAGTGCATGTATTAAAGTTTTGACATGCAAGTGATTAGGGACATCAAAACGAAGGATTACCGTACGTAGACGTTATCCACCGCTCTAAATCTGATGACTGCAAACCCTAGGTTTTTGCCTCAGGTTTCCACACTGCTTCCTCCAAACACCTCCACACGGTTATTCTGGAGTTGCCGCTACTATAAGGAGACCGTAAAGTGATTCAGCACCTCGTCAGTCTATCTGAACACTCCAGTGGCCAATATATAGGTCCATTACCTTTCTTAATCACATTAGGGACAAAAGCAACGCTAAATTTTTTCCATGGACAAATGGTCTCCAAAACAAAATTTACCAATCCAACCAAAAGGGAAAGGACAAACTGTTATAAAAATTATCAAAAGAGGTTGCTGAGCAACGTGCTAATTAGTTGCCATCAATTTCACAAATAAGCCGCACGATTTAGTTCAAGCAAAATCAACCTACTAAAGCGTAACCTAACAAACATTTTATAAGTTCCTTGTTGGCTTTTGATGTGTGTTATGATTTTACTTTGTGTAACGCGAGGAAAGTTTCTGTTGCACGTATATTACTACCACAACGGAATGTTAGCTAACTTAAACTCAGTGCTTCCACTCTTAAAGACACGCCCAATTCTTCAACGCAAAAATGGAAACGTTTTCGTCAACACAGCAGCCCATAGGCAGCACATGATCACGAGCAACTCAAGTGACGAAGTGATCTTGCTCATTTTCAGTTTCATTTTAATTGCAGGAATTTACAACAAGGTGTCTGATAGTCCAGGTTTGTTCACCGAAAGTTCCTTAGATCAGACGGTCACAGGCCACAGAGCAATAAGGAAATGAATGGCAGTGTCCTCGAAACAAAGGCAAAGCTTATACCCTTTCGTGAGCAGCCATATAGCCAGACGATAATAATCCATCAAAACCCCAGCTGTGGTCATGAGTAGAATGAATTACCAACTGGCTACTTTATCGGTCCCAACAAGTCAACATAGAGGCTCCTAAAACGCTCCAAAACGGTCCGCTATATACCGTTTTTCAAAGTGGTATTATGTCATGTTGTTTTTTGGGTAATTTAATTAGGAAAGTCATAAATGGAACATTTGCGGTTTTTGTTTCTCTCCAAAGGCTCAAACACAATGTGCATTAATGATTTCACATTTTGAGCACCGCAGTTGCTAACTTTAGGAATTGTCGATAAATAACTGCTTGAATAAGCCATATTTGATGATCTTCCTCCCACATAAGTTCCCAGAGTCCATAGAATTTACGAAGAAATGGTCCTTGGGGCCTCCAATTATCTGGCGAGTCTTGCCATCTGGTTTAGATGAGGTTTAATTGCGCAGGTCGTTCGGTCCCGTGACTCATCGGTGATAGCATGCCAAAGTCAGTTGCAATTTGTGGTAATTAGTCTCGTCCTTTTTATATTGAATAGATAAATGTTTTCTCATGAAATGCTTAGTTGCAAAGAGGCAATCGCAAGACTCACTTAATATCTGGTGCACATCAATATGGTCCCTGTGGATGGTATTCCTTAACATTGTCATTATCTGGTTTACGGAACTTAGTTTGATAAGTGAACAATATCTATTGGACTCAGTTACGAAACTTGCTTGTTAGATTCTTGTTTAGGGTAGTTTTCTTGGCATCATAGCCCAACCTATTGTCCTCTGCCATCTCATTTTTGAGTTTCAGTTTTTCCAATGTGTCCATTTAAAGAAAGCACAATATTAATTTCTGTGTAAAGCCCCGCCGTTTATTTCTTTCGTTACAAATATTGCGGCAGGAAATGAGTCGTCTCTATATACGTGGGCACCCCAGAACCAGGATGTGGGGACGAAGAAAGGAAGCGCTGAGGGTTGCTGGCGAACAGGTAGAACCAATAAAGCCTTCCGATTATGAACAATGGGTAAGAGATCTATGCAGTGGGTTCTTAAGCTTTTCGTTATTCACAGTAAATAGGCGATAGCACGTCTCCTGACTCAGAAGTAAATTGTGGAGAATTAGTGAGGCAAGCATGGTATGTGCGACCGAGAAGCCAGATATCTCGGGCAGTTTCTACGAGTGAAACACCTTTGCATGTCGCTGGTTGATTGCAGTGACGAGGAAATAGACGGGGAAAATGAGGACGTTGCCGCATCAATTAAAGGCTTCGTTGATTTCTGGTTAAATGAGCCAGCACAGGTCACCCGTAAATCAGTGTTTCTTATGGCAAAAATATGTAATTTTAACTTTTAATGCAGAAGCCCTAGTGCAAACACAAGGCAATGACGTGAACGTTAAAGGACAGTTATACTTGTGGATTAAACTTTTGCTGTAAACATACTTGATTCCTGCGTTATCCGTAATTTCTGTCATGCGTCAAGCGGCGTTGCAAATGCAGTTATCAGTAGAGGCAACCAGAACCCATTTTACGACTGTGTAGTAAGGCCGAATTTCCCATAAACGCTCGGGCATCTACATGTGGTGATGGAACTCGGGATGTCAGTTGCCATTTAATTGCAACATCTGTCTTGCGTCAGCTGAATATGAAAGCCGCAAGCGGGAAAAAGGCTTTATCTGGCACCAGCGTTCGTGGGTTGGTAATGGGTAAGTTCAAGACCGTATTGCTTCCAACCTGCAGATTTTGTTTGCCGTATGGGCTACCCGGTAGCCACCGTACAAACAGTGCGAGAAAAGATAAGGCGATTCGTTCAACGCTGGAGGTACTCCGCTCAAGACGATATCAGGAACCCAAGGAGCATTGGTATCCAATGTTCCGTGACAACGGCAAGTCACCTGCTAGGTGATTTTAAAGCAATCTTTACTGAGAAATGAGATGTATGTATCTGAAATGAAAACAATGACGATCTATATAGCTGGCTTGCATATATGTACCGCGCGGCTTTCTTTCTGTAGTCTCATAACGTTTACAATTATTAGTTTATATTGCAACCATAAATATCTCCCGTCAATTATATTGCAGTAATCACGTCATTCCCCATTCTCTTTTTTATATTGAACGAGATTTCCATGAGAGTTTGTCGTCAACGACCGACTGAAAGAAGATTAGCTGCAATCGAAGAAACCCCATTCATTGCACATTTTATTTCCGAAATTTGTTGACAAAAGATGCACCTATATGCCGAGGGTTTTTGTTTCTCCCTGGTGGTTTGATTTAAGCACGTGCTGAACTGCGAAAGGTAAAAGTGCACGTCGGAACGTTACAGCGTGCATTAAGTCGCGGAATTTAAGATCATCTTAGGCATTATGCGCAAACGAATTAGTTAGTTGCGAATTACGGTTAAGAAATTAGAATGTGGCAACACTTGAGACTCCAAGGTTTCATCTTAGGCGAATTCCAAAAACGAACCAAAACAAACCCACTTTTGCTTCAGAGAGGTGCATTTGGGGTCGTTCTGGGGACGATTTGGGGTTGAATTTTGGTGTGTTTTGGGGCTCTTTCAGGGCGTTTTGTGGGCGTTTGTCTTGACTGGATGATTAGTAAACGAATGTCGCAAATAGTGAAATTAAAACCTTTCCAGCTTTTTTAGAAATCACTTTTTTATGTCGCTTTAAAAACGGCTCGCAAAAGATATTTTGTGGGCGTTTCAGCATTTACTGCACTGATTGGGTGGTTAAAGGTTAGCTGGCTCATTGACGAAGGGCTTACGTCGGAGCACGGTCCAAATGTGACGAATTTTTATGAAAAGGAGAGGTACAACTGCCTCCAAAACTAAAGAAAACCACTGAGAAAAAACCAGGTAATATAGTCGAATAAAAGGATGGACTACAACAACGGAGATGCCAGGACAAGGCTAAAAACCAAGCAGTCTGAGTGTCAGGTAAGTTGAGACTAGAAACTTGGTGTCCAGATCTGTCGATGGGAGAACAGGTAGACAAAGGGCTAGTTGTAACTGCTCACAAAGACAAATAAGCGCGCTGGCAGCTCTGACGCTGCATATTAAAACCGCGTTTAAATAAAGTTTAGGTCCAGGCTTATAATGTAAAAATCCAAGGTGAAGCAAAATGTGAGGGAAATTGTTACGTAAATATTCGATCAGCTTTTGATGCTCAGAAGAAATTAGCACAGTTTTCGGCTGAGAAAGATATCCCAACCACTTAATTTGCTGGAACAACTCCCATCGGTAGCAACGCACAAAGAGTAGTGGTGAATTCCATTTGATCTTGGCAATCCGCAACTTGTTAACTGGTCAACAAATAGCGCACCATATCAGTTGGGGATATCGCGAGCGCGTCACAATTGTGATCAGTAACCAAGGTGTACTACCGAAGGGAAAATGGGGGTGGCGAGTAAATAATGTAGTAGAAAGATGCTTAATTTTTTGCAGGACGAGTGAATCCGTCGGGCAGCAACCAACGGCCCCACTTCCCTTGTGTCCTAAAGAGAAAGCGTAATAATTCTTTTTGCCTGCAGCCATTGATTAATTTGCCCCATTTCACTTGGACAGGATTTAAAGTTGAGAAGATTTATGGTTTCATTAACATGCTTAACTCAAGACGGTAAAACTTGGTGTTGCATTCAAGCCAGTTGCAGACTGGATTATCGTGGGTCTTCTTCTGCTTGCAGGTGAATAATGCGCGCAAATGGAAACACTGTGGCAACCGCGCCAAATTCGCGGGGTGCTCTGAAGTTCAGTATGTCCTGCCAGGGCTGCCCGCCAGCAAGAGCAATCCGGTGGCCTTTTATTCTGTCGTTTTTTGCTAATTTAGGGGGATCTAGGATATTAGTAACACATTTTCGGCAGCAGATATTTTCAATTCGGTCTCTGTCTGATAGGTGTGGCACGGATGGCTGGTGCAGAATTGATGCGGGAAACACGTCGGTGTAGAAGTTCAGCGATATTACTGGCAAGGTCCATCTGTGGCATATTTCCGTGCCTGGAACTTTGTTCGTACCACTTGGACAGTGGATCAGGAAAAAGCTCGATGGCCGAATTCACCTGGACGACGACTTCTAAAGTGCCGGTACCAGTGGGGAACCCTCCGATGTAGAGTCAGCGTATTTGTTTAGGGGAGCTCACAATATAGTAAAAGGAGAGAGGGCGCGGTCTAAAGGCCACACCTCCAGTAAAATATTACAGTTCTCATCATTTTCTGCAGGAAAGCAACTTCAAGGCTGCCAAGAGTAGCTTTGTGTGTGTTTATGAAGTTCGTCGTGCAAAATGGATGCAATAAAGATAGCTCTCTTGCCCGGTGATGACGGACAGATGGACCGTTTGTCCTAACTGTTAGATCTTTGAAGCTAAGCCAGCCAAGACCTCGTTCGCCCACTCTACAAATATTCTCAAGAATGATTAGGTGAACAACTTGGAACCAAAAATTGTAATCCCCATTTTTAAAAAAACCTTCCTGTCCTACTATCCACCACCTGGTTAATCGCGTTCGTTCTGTTGCTATCAAATTTGTTCGCCTTTTTTAATTCGACTTCGAACCGGTCAGCTTCATGAATGTTTTATCCGTATTGTGTGACATGAACTCCCAAAGTCTTTGCAATTGTTACCACCATTACTGGTATCTCATTTAAACTACCAGACTCTATCTCCATTTTTCACTTTCGTTTTATTGCTCACTGATTTTTGGCTGCCACTGTCAGGCAATTGCTGTAGGACCTGATAAAGCCTGCAGAATCTCTTGTGTTTGTCTGAATCACGAGGCATGTGCTTTCTATTTATCCTCTTTCATTCAATGTTCATTTTTACGCAGATTTTTTGCTCTATTTTGACTGACTTTTAGCTGGACAGTGACTGGGGCTTACTTTCAAAGCTATGGCCGTTATGTAAATAATTTCTAACTCATGAATGGGGCGGTAGAATTTGTGGAGCAATCTTGATCATTCTTGAGCCTTGCGACAAATTAGGCCACTATTTGCTTTGCAGTTTCGGAGTGCCGTCCAGAACTTGGAAAGTCTACTTTTGCGCCAATAACACAGTGAATCGCTGATCGGCTTTATCTGGACTAATTCACCAGCGTTTGGTCGCTGCAGTGACTGTATCTCCCAATTTACCAGTGTTACACTCTTCCTGCCTGCACCCGCTATCGGTGCGCATAACCGCGTTATGCAGCTCTGCTGGCATTACAGCTGAGTCTTACTCTCTTGGTTTTCTGTATAACTGAGAACCCCTAGCCGAAGTGAGTCTGTTAAACAGGGACCAACCGATATGGGTGGTTCTAAAACAGATGGGACATTATTAATATCATCAAATTTTCATGCTCTTCCTTGGATATATCTAGTAGAGTAAGTTTCCCTTGGACAAAGCCATAACCCCTATTAATCGATCCTTCTTGGGCCTCGGAGTGCAGTGTTTTACTACGTTCAACTAAGTCGAAAGAGTTTTTTCTCGAGCAGCGGGAACCATATGGCAGGATATCCACAGATTGTCTTCCGGAACCAGGCGCAATAATTTACCGTACACACCCCAGCTACGGCTGGAACCTTCAAGAATATTAAACCTCAATTAACTAGCAGCTTATGAGTTCACTTTCTGCTGTGTGATATCTTCAGCGGCGCGCATTATCTCAAATAGACTTTTTCTGGCCTCGCCCGGTGTCCGGTTTATCTCTTCTTTCAAAATAATTACTTTTCCGGCTTTGAATCAACTTCTGCCCACAAAATCTTTGTTTTCCGTGCCTGTTGCCTTGCTCAACTCGGAAGTAGAACGAGGTTTCTTCCTTTAACATAATAGGATGTTACTACGCATCCGAATTATTGACTCTGCGGTCAAATTTTGTAAGAAGCAAACCAGCTCAAAATCTTAAATTTTTTGATTAATGCTCAGGATAGAGACTTATATGTTCAGCGGTTCTTGGATCTGCATCACGTTCTTCTCATACTGTCCAGGGTTATTGAGTCAGGCATCAACCAAGTAACGGGTGACAAGGTCTATCACAAAAGTCTCCACTTATAGCAATTGCTCCTAAGACATCTAACGTATTATTGTCAGTTACAAGGTGACTTTACAAATGATTTTGCCACAAATTTTAATGATGAGACCAAAGCCAGTGGTCCTCCTTTATGCCACGTTAGTCCCCCTATTGGCCTTGCTAATGGTAATTTGTGTTATTCTTAGTCGGTCAGAATTATATTTATCCACAGTTCCACGCGCAACTTGGGGCAACTTGCCCAGAAATTCTAATCGCATTGCATCTCTCCTTCATTCTTCGGCTCCCGAGAGGACACATTACAATTTTTTTATTTCTGCAGACTAAAACCTAGCATCTAACACTATGTGTCTGACCTTTTCCTTCCCGATTTCTTCATTTTTCCTGGAGCACCCCCCTCTATTTTAAGTCATTTCACCTTTTCTGCTAGCCATAAGGCCTAAGTGAGGTTATTCGATCCGATCATGAACCGCTTTCTAGTATATCGACGGCTGAAGTTTGTGGAGAGCAGGAGCTTTATAAGACGTCCCTTTTGCATGAGTGCTATCCCCATTTATTTACTTCTGGCTCCGTTTCCTGATACTCACTTATGTGATGGGATACAGACCTCGGCGATTTCCGATCAAAAAGAACGTAGACAATTCACAAGCGGCTGAAAAACATTCTATACGTGAAATCTTAGCTAGGAAAGGAATTGTTTAAATTTCCTAAGTTTGCTCAACCACTCCTCTACCGAGAAAAATGGAGTCAAAACGCATTTTCATCAGCCCATAGCCGTGGCCTGTAAATCCTCAACTTAGGATCCTGAAAGTAATGAGCCACCTCTATAAGTTGAGCTGCATGACACCAGCAAGACCCGACCTCTAGATACGAAAAACCCAATAAATTGGAGCAACTGTTTCAGCTGACTTGCCGTGGATTGTTTCGCCAGATCATCTTCATTGCACTAGTAAACTGAGGCCCTGAATTGCATGTTTCCACCTTTCTATGGTTCAGTCGCCTAAGCCCACAGCTGCTGGCCGCTTGTTGGCGTTTTATGCTTGGCCCACCATTGCTTACTACATCGACTGCATCGGTCGATTATCTTCCCTCCGTTATCCTGATCCTTCAGTCCATATATTTAACGCCTGCTGAACCCCCACGACACCCTTACTCCTTCCATTCCTGTCTTGGCCACCCTCAAAGCAGCAGTATATCCAGAACGTCCACCTGACCTCGACTCTCGAGGAGCCGCCTATCGAGGACTTAACGTCGTTCCAAAAGGCTCTTTTTTATTTAACAAAGGAGGTCTATACTGGATGAACTTACACCCTGGTATTCATGCGTACATTTCTGTGCATGTTTATTTAGTATTATGCGCACACGAATTTACTTAGTTAACTTCCCATCCCTATATGGACCACACCGGAATATTCTTGTTTGCTGTGCTCTTTTTAGATGGGTTTCCTTGCTTCCTTCTTTTACTTGCCATATTCGAATTTACTTCGCATTCGCAGCTAGTTCATACAATCCCATTCTTCAATTGATATAATATTATTGCATATTTTCTCCATTTGCGAGGGGCATGGGCAAGGCAACATCAGATTTGTACATGAATGATGCAGCGGAAACGCGAATATTTGCAATAAGCATAGATGGGGTACATGATACTTTGGATTACTCTTGAAGCAAGGTCAGAATCTGTAAAGTGACACACGGTATATCAGTAGGCGAGACAAAAATTAAAACTAGACAAACTGTTTTGCAAGACCACACAGGGTTTCCTGGAATTCTTTGTGAGAAACGGACTGCTAGTTATTTCGTGTTTAATTGCGATAAGTGTGTGTGTCACTGGCGCACCACTTGACAGGAGCTGAACGGCGGATTTAAAATATGACCGGGGGGCGCAAACCTCAAGGGCTTTAAGTGATGGTCAGAAAAGTTAAACTGAGGGGAAGATCAGTTGGAATAAGGTAGTTGGATGGAAGTAAGTCAAAACCAAGAGAAACGTCCTGCAATGTGAATAAGGAAGTGACAGTTAACAGCAAAAATGGTCGATAAAATGCTAGAGAAGGCGGATGAATACTATGAAGTCTGCTGAACTATTTGGAGAACAGGATTTCATGAAACTTTCTGCAGAGATTGAATATGATAATAATAATAATAATAACAATAATGATAATGCGTATATTTCTCGACATTCGAGAAGCATGCGCAAGGAAAGATCAAATTTACACAAAGATGGCGCAGTGGAAATACTAAAACAAACATTTAGTCGTGAAGATGCAGGTCTGTGCTCTCATGAACACACCCTGCAATAAGATGGGCTAATCACGAGTATTGCGCTTCAAATCAGAGCTAGATACTCCATTGCCAAAACTTTCTGGGGCTGACTATGAGTCGCGCACTGCCAGTCAATCCATGTTCAAACGCGTCAAAGGTGCGTACCACATGTGTGATATTTGGCCGGTAAGCAATGATGTGCGTTGTCAAATGGCCGAGTTCATCAAAAATCAGGAGGGTAATATGGTAAAGATGAGGATCAATATGGATGTAATAACGGGATGGAGAACAGTCAAAATCACAGTGGATGTCATTTGAGGTAGATGGAGAAAGGTAATTAGCAACATTTAAGAGTCAAAATAATGCTTAGGATGAAACAGCGGGAAGTCTTCAAGGTTGCATCAAACAATTTGCAGGACAGAGAGACAACGGAACTTACAAAAATGTTCAGTGGACTTATGCGGCTGACAGTGGATTGTGATGTGTGGCGGGAAGAAAACCAGTACGTGTAAGATTTATAATCAATCTTCAAATACACTTTTCATGAATGATCTGTGTGTTGTCCTTGCTTAATATCGGAAATTATAGTGTTCTGTGGCGGTAGGGGTCGGGAGGTTCGGGGATTGCGCGGCATTTCAATGCTGTTAGTAAGTGTTTAGCCAATCGTCATGATTCATCAGAGATTAGGCACCCGGGGAGTCATTGGCGTTGATTTGTTTGTCTTAGGGTTAGGCGGCCAGGTACTGGAGCGTCAGGTCCAGATGGCAAGGGATAGGCAACTAGTGCAAAGGATGAAGTGGAGCGAGAGTTTGCGTTGCACCTGTGGCCATTGGCGAGCCTGGAGAAGAGCCAGAGAGAGAGGGCAGTCTGGAATTTGTTCCAGCTGGTATTAAGGTGAGTAAACAAAAAATGGAAACAGCGACAACAGTCAGTTTCTCACAAAGATTACAGGGACCAGGCGACTGTCTTGAAGTGCGCGGGAGGTAGTTTTCTGTTGACGGGACGTGCAACGAACGCCGTCTGCTTTCTCCCTATACGGTATATGGCACAGTCAGTCCTAGGCTGCATGGTCTTTATT
>LUCM01010824.1:37956-52012 GCA_008360955.1 Fasciolopsis buskii | reverse complement strand
CATGGGCTTAAACTGTTACCTGAAGCGGACGCCATTTCCATCGCTTTGGCTACCTTAACCCAAACGTTTTCACGGTCAAGCTTAAGGCTTATCGTCAACTGACGCTGCCAATGTTGACGCATCTCATTCACTTCCTTCCAGTTAGGCAGCTTGTGTTTTTGCTTCATTAAGCCCAGCGAACCTTGCGAGATCCAGTGTCTTTGATGAACATTAGACCTAGGAACACAGGCGAAAGCTGCTAAAAAAAATGAATCGCGCGCTTGATTTGATCCCACTGCTCGTCTACACTGCTGCTTGTCGGAGTTCTTAGTTCCTCGGACAGTTTCTTCTCATGGCTGTTGCGGACAGCTGAATCAGACAGACGTTCGACAGCCAATTGAGTTTGTGGCCTGCATCGATGGCCGTTGAGCTGCAGCAAAAGTCGCATTAGAACTAACGTATGGTCCGATTCGACGTACGTGGTCCAGTGCGATCTCCAGTTCTGGACAGAACCGCGCCAACGGTAGCTAACTGCGATATGGTCAATCTGACTCAAAGTACCTGTCGAGTTAGAGCGTCATGTTGCTAAGTGACGCGAACTGTGTCGCAAATTCTCACTAAATTTGCGTATGTTTTTGTGCGGACACTGCTCGTGATTGTGTTTTATGAGGACAGGGTTGCACATGAATCGCTAGATCCTATGTGCTCAACGAGCTTCGGAAATGTAATATGCTGCTGCCTTATGGAGTTACACCAAGCTGTTTCATCTCTTCCGGGCAACTGATGATAATTCTTTGGGTGTGAACGAGACGATTTGTGAAGTTCAGTGGTCCCCTTTCTGCAATCGGCAGCGCTGTCTTAAACGGTGAACGGAGCACTTTCAGGTTTATCTAAAGGGCACGCAGCATTTCGGGAAGCGTCCGTTGGCTTGTTGCAACTGATCCACCAACTGAGTCGGAGATCCTCAAACGAATCGTTGGGTTGTCATAAAGCGCTGGGCTCTAATGGACTTTCTTCAGCGTCATTCAAAGTTTGGGGAATGGAACTGGACAGAGGGCTTCAAGTTTTGTTTTCGAAGGTCTGTTACTCCGAGAAAGTCCCCTCCTCGTGCTTTGCACCTTCAAAATGCAAGGTGCTTCTTCAAGATTGGCAGGAACTTGTCCTTGCACTCATCAGTTGCGTTGACCGGTTAGTGGCACTCAGTTTCTTTAATGACTTGGAAAGTCTTATAACACCTTGAGGTGTTGGAGAAGAGGTCACATCACGAATTACGAAAGCCAGAGTAGCTCTCGCTAACTTGCGACACTTGTAGTGTCGCCGTGACCTCCCGATTTCCCTCGAAGGAAAGGTGTACAGTGCTACATTTCTTAGTTTTCTGCTTCATGCTTGCGAGACTTGGCCTGTCCGCTTTGAGAGTGCCCGGCAACTTTCTGTGTTCGATCACCGAAGCATTGCTTGTGTCTGGTAGGAACACCGGATAAGCAATGACGACGCGCATCTTCGTGCGTTGGGTGCAGACAGTCATCCGCTGATTGGGTTAACCGCTCTAGATTGCTTTCGATGACTTGCACACGTATTGTGTATGCCTGCCCATTGTCCACGGTTTCGTACTGTTTGCACATACTGGGTAAAGCTGGAAGAAGCGATGCGGCGGTCGGGCTGTGGCTTGGCGTAGGGGTATGAAGAAGTTTGCCTCAGCTTTGACCTCGGCTGGTGCTTCTCTCTCTCTCCTGTTTGGACCCAGTAGATGGGGATTGTTGTTGGTTGAAGACGCGGAGAGACATAACTCAGTCAGTGGTGCGAATGCTCCTTAGCTTTTCTGTAGAACTCGTTAAAAATACACCGTAAACAACCAAAAAGTGAGTACGGTGAAAACAGAATACAATCGTTTTACGACTGTTTTTTGTTTCCTGTTTTGTCCTCGTGCGGTATATGTATATATATGTGCATATATAAAGTGTGGGGGATTATTAATCAACCAAATGACTTTTCGTTGTTCCTGCTCAGGATGAAAGTTAACGGTAGACGATGCTCCTTGCCTCACATGACTTCCATACTCACCTTTCCTGTAGATTTCTGCTTTGTATGAAAATGGTGGACTAATTCATAAGTGCGTTTGGCCCCGAATAGGAAACCAACTTTGCGCGTAGCGCAAGAGACAGGTGTTAACACAAAGGAAGAACTGCAAAGAGAAAATTTTACGGTCAAGCCAATTAGTGGAAGTTAATTAGTCGAATGAAGATTTTTTGTACGATCAGTGGAATGCCGCATGTTCTAAAGACTGAACCCTAATGTCCAGTACCTCACGCCTAACCTCTAAGTTACTCCGAAACAATCAATTCCTACTTGCCATATGCCATCTGGCTCATTTTCAGATTTCGGATGAAGAAACGACCTCCAAGTTCGTTTTTTTTCCTGAATAAAGATGGATCAAATTTATTCCGCAAGTGATTGCAAGCAAACATCCTCCTCGTACAGGGCTTTGGAAGCGTTCTGCCATATGACTACGTGACGTGGTAATGTGGTTCACCGTTTGGTAGGACCGTGCCCACTTTTCCCGTATTGAGTTATTGTTATAGCAGGGACGTAAAAGTTGAACGTCTTAAACACTGCCTCTACAGGTACGTCTCGGGAGTAGCAGCCCCGCGATCTGAATTGGCCAAAACGTGTATAAACTGAACTACCGGTCGTCGATTCCAAGGGGTCATTAGGTCCCGACTCTGATCACTATCTTACAGATCAGGTCCTTCGACGAAGGGTCCCCGAATGGGTCCTTAAGACAGCCTCTTACTTCGGAGTGTAACCCAAGTAGCACTTCTTTAACAGCGCATCCATCACTTACGTTGGACGACTAACAGGCAGAGGGGGAATACGGAAGAACTTATTCTTTTGTCGTGAAGCCTAGGCAAGAGGCGTATATTTGTTTATTTTTTTTCTTGGTTGTTTTCCTCTATAGCCGGGGTTCAAGTGGAATAACCTGCACTGCTCCTACGCAGTAGCTTCTGTTATGTTCCCATGCTTGTTTGATGCGACATTGTTTGATTCGATAATCAGAGTTACTTGTTGATGTACTTCCCAAATAAGAATGATCTTCATAGGTTCATCCACTTTACTTGGACACGTTAGTGTTCTCCCTGCGGATGTCTTTCAAGTCACAAAGTGAATTGGTTTGCTTCTTATCAGTGCTGTCATCATAACCAGAACCTACTTGTAACTTCATTTTCATTGATTGCTGCTGTCCGCTTTCCCTCCAATCTGAATACAGAATGCGGTAGTTTATTACATGAATCGTCTGGCCAGCTTTGGCGGGTGAGTTCAACTTAGTAGCGTTCATTATGATTTTGGGTGTAGCGAAAATCCCACAGATGTAACTGAACAGGATTCAACCGGTGAAAAGCCATCATCCGTGATAACGTCGGATGTGTCTACTATCGATGCGTATGTTGTTTTTGTTCCGTTTATCTATTTCAATTCATTGGATAGGAAGCCACTACCAGATACATTGGATAAAGCGGATGATTCGAACACCCGCTCTAAAGCTGTTGGAAGTTCTCACATGGAAGGTGCACTTTTGGATTGGCTTGACGGACTATCTGCTCGTACTGGTGAAGTGAGTTTATGGTTTATTTGAAATCCGTTTTAAAGGATTATGTACACGATTAGTTCGCTGTCTCAATATAATCTTTACATATATTATATTCATCTCGCACAAATGTGCTGTCCGAGTCTTGGAGAAGGATGAATGCGATGAGCGAGAAAGATGAGAAAAAAGAAACGTGCAGAGTTTACCACATGTGCTGGACCTTCCATTTCCCATCTCCACACCATGGATCATCTGCCCGGATCGATGATTCCTCTGCGGGCTTGACACTATCCTGTAGAGAGTTGATTTAGGAACCCTGTCTCGAACTTTTGACTAAGTGTTCTAACGCACGACGGCGCAGGATCATCTGAGGATCGTATGCTCCTATGGGAACTGTTGACTGCTCATTTCATGCGGTTAGACATCTGGGCTACCTAGTAGACCCCATTCCCACACATGATGGTGAGCATACAACTATATGCTTCGTACGCCGTCCGTGTTTGGTTTAAAATCTGGGTTTAACCAATTCCCTTGGGCAGTTTGCCAAAGATCCTTCAGTCCATCCGGTGGAGGGCGCTGGGTCTTCGCCTTCATCTTTGCACCGTCTCGAGGAGCCGCTCTGTAGGATTTTCTCGACAGATGCCCTTGGGGACGCCGGTTATTTGGAGTCATTTCTAGTGGCGTTCAGATGGAGTTTCTGAATCGGGGTCTGAGACAACCACTCCCACCCATGGTAAGGCATTTGAAAGGATTCTTACATAAAACAGAATGTTTTTTTGTTGTTTTTGTCTTCGTAATGGAATCTGCGTTAATCCTCAGAATTTCACTCACATCAGATTGATAGTTTTCTTTACAAATCGAAATTGAATGTTAGAGTAAGGTAATCAGCTTTTTAATCTGGGCCGGCTTTTCAACCAGGAGGTTCATCTAGACCGTGCGGGTGAATAAAAACGAAACAACCGATCGCTCAGGAACACATTACGTAGTAGGTATTATAATAAACACGGTCAGCTTTTTAGTAGCCAACTAATTGCTAAACCCCGAGGCTGATCTTGTTGTGGCAAACAGCTAAGACACTTTAGACACAGGGGTCATTCAAATGTCCCGTCTCCGTCCGCGCGATCCTTCCACGTAACGGTTAGAGGCATCAAACGAGAGGACTCAATGCGCCGTCACCGGTACTCATGAATCCGAAATGTTCCTGCTACTCTATTCTCTTCCTATCCTATGATGAAGGGATTCTTCCTCCGCTCTTATTCGGTGCTGCGAACGAGAGCACGTTAGTCTAAGATTGATGGCTGTAAAACTGGAATCAAACTGATAAATTGCCTTATTCGAGGCTTCTTCAAGCGAAACGTTCGTTTTTTGGTCTAAAAGACTAGTTGGACAAGATTAATCAGTATAACCGTTAGAGACAGGACTTCTCACACGATCTTGCAATCACAGCGGAAGTTTGGAAGTTGAGAATCATATTGACTGATTAGAGTAACTCGAGGGTGGGCTTGTTTTTATGGTCACAAGTGATTGACTGATGATGGTTTGACAAGACTAGAACTGCGTTTGCTGGGTTCAGCGTGCAATGACTTTGGATCAAGTGGTGACCATGCGATAGTTCTAATGCGACTTTTGCTGCAGCTCAACGGCCATCGATGCAGGCCACAAACTCAATTGGCTGTCGGACGTCTGTCTGCTTCAGCTGTCCGCAACAGCCATGAGAAGAAACTGTCCGAGGAACTAAGAACTCCGACAAGCAGCAGTGTAGACGAGCAGTGGGATCAAATCAAGCGCGCGATGCATTTTTTTAGCAGCTTTCGCCTGTGGTCCTAGGTCTAATGTTCATCAAAGACACTGGATCTCGCAAGGTTCGCTGGGCTTAATGAAGCAAAAACACAAGCTGCCTAACTGGAAGGAAGTGAATGAGATGCGTCAACATTGGCAGCGTCAGTTGACGATAAGCCTTAAGCTTGACCGTGAAAACGTTTGGGTTAAGGTAGCCAAAGCGATGGAAATGGCGTCCGCTTCAGGTAACAGTTTAAGCCCATGTACGACAGCTGTGGGCGCTGAACTTCGGTTAGTGAAGTGGTGTGCGATAAGAATGAGGAGCTCATCCATGGTGGAAAACAAGGACTGGACCGTTGGGCAGAGCTCTTAAAGGATCAGTTTAGCTGGCCATACGCCAACGTATTTAGGCCGTTATCTGTGGCTGCGAATCATTGAGAGGTGTCTGTCGACCCACCAACCGGATTGGAAGTGGAGTCGAATATTCGACTTCTGAAGAGAGGAAAGGCAGCCGGTCCCGACGATCTTTCCCCAATTCTTTTCAACCTGGATGGAGAAGCTTTGGTGAAATCCCTTACCTGCTTGCTTCACGATATTTGGAACGAGGAGCGTATTCCGTTATCGTGGGGCGAGTCACTGATTGTTCCAATCTTGAAGAAAGGCACACGGAGTGACTGTAGCAGATATGGGGGGATTAGTTTAATTCCGATAGTTACTAAGGTCTTCGCTTCGATAATACTGCGTCGTTTGACATCGATTGGCGAGAGTAATATCGGCGAATAGCAGGTCTCACTTCGTCCAGGTCGAGGTTGCATCGACCAGATATTCACTCTTCGGCAGCTACTGGTAACGCGCCAAGCGCACTGCCGCCCTACGATCGTAGTCTTTTTTGATTTGAAAGGCGCATTCGACTCAGTGGATCGGACAGCATTATTCAGTGCTCTCCACTGAAACGGTATACCAGCGAAGTTCGTGAACTTGTTTCGAGCATTGTACTTGCATATCTATGGTCATGTGAGGGTTTACGCTGGAATATTCTTTTTGGAGATGTTCATCGGTTGAGGTTTTCGACCAACGATGTCTACGTATCATAGCTAGGTTTGGAAGGACTGATTGGGTGATTAATGTAGTGATCGGGAATCTTGTGCTTTGTGTGACTGCTGAAAATAGCTTGTTTCAGCGTATGAAACTTAGTAGATAACGCTGGTTGGTTGGTTGGGTCACCTGTTGCGTATGGCAAATGAACGCGTTTGTGCAGTTGGACTGTGTTCCGTGTGTGCGTTGCTACGGCATCTTATCTGTTTCTGTCTGTGTAGGTTCTCTGCCTATTTCCCTTGGATATTCACTCTTTTTATGAAAACATGTAACTCTGGAGAAAAGCCAGCGGTCAGTGAGGTTTGCCTTGCTGTTTAACGCTGAACGATGATGTTGATGATGAACTGCTGAATGATGCCTGCATCATCCCACCAGTTTATTAGGTAGGCTGAACATTCGTGTGATGCGTTTGCTATGAAATGCTTTCAGTTTTTTAAACTATTTCGCGTATAAAACCCATATTCGACATTTTGCGGGCGCATTGCAACGGTGTAATATATCGTTTGTGAAATCTTTTGGTTTTTTTCCCATAGGGTACCTCAGTGCATCCAATATGAGAAGTGTACGACTATATCTTTTGGAGGTCTAGGAATTACCTGGATGGTTAGCCTTATTTCATCCCTCGCCGTGGGAACGAATTATGAGGTGTCTGCATCTGATAATGTAGGATTGGTGCTTGTCCCCTGGTTATTATTCGGTCATAGCTGACGTGTGAGTGTAGCCTACGAGACGCGCATGTTAGTTACTAGAGTTCACTACATGGTAAATGGGGGAGAGGTTGACGAACCGGCACCCGACACCTGGGAACTTGGAGTGTCTTACGACCACGTAGGGTCCCAACTGGTTAGTTATGTTAAGGAGTCGAGAGATGAGGATGTGCTATTTACTACAAAGTGACCGATGGACCTGGAATTCGATCCTCTGACCCTTTTGGAATAACAGGTGCCTAATCCACTTGACCATCGCCACATTTCCGAGTTGAGTGCTTGTGTTCTTTGGCAATAGATGTTAAGCGGCGAATTAGGATTGCCTCCGGATGGAGAATAGACTGATGATCCTCCTCGAATGACCAAAACCGGGAAGGGTTAACGAATTTGTAAGCGTCGTGCTTGGACTACGGCGATCTTAATCAGTCATACACAGACGCGTACACGGATGTACGCGCTTTTAAATTCAACTTCAGCCAGATATAATAGTTTATTGTTTTAATCAGTCAGGAGGTAAGTAGGAATCTTTCTTAGCACCTTAATATATCGCCATTTATCCAGAGTCTTCTACTTATCCTACCGACCGGAAATCGAAACTATACCTTTGTTGATAATGTACACTCACATGAAACAAGTGGTGAATGCTTTTGCATTGTAACTGCTGTCAGTAATGTGCAGGGCATTGTAATGCCTGGGAAACATAAGTTTTCAGCATAATCTGCAATATGATTTTCAAAGGCCTAATGACCAGCTGAACTAATCTAATCAGCAATAAGTCTTTTTTACTTTGGTTCGTCCTTGAGTTTTCGTCTACAGTTTCTTGTACCTTGTTAGATCCCCGCCTGATCGTTTTTTTAATTGTTTGTCCTGTAAAACCCATGTCAGGTTTGGAATCAGATAAAGCAAGACTTCGGCGAAGTAGTGAGTGTGGTTTCCAAAGAACCACGTGATACGGTGACTCGTACCGCTTCTTCGGTTCGGCAGCATATTTCAGCCCTCGCAGACGCAGCCCTCAAGATTAATCCGAATGAGTTTGCTTTGCTTCCAGAGTCGACCGCATCCTCTGGGGAACAGGACAAGTGTTCAGGTAAGCGAATCACAAGCAGATGAGTTCATTTTTCGCCGGATTAGGGGTGTGATATAAAAAACTCGTTTTGTGTGTTTGATAATGAGAAATGCGCGCACGCTGAATTCTTATCTAATCTACACAGCGTAAGAACTACCTCTTTGGTCCACGCGACAGGCCTAGGATCGGTTTGATATAACTTCACGAGTTCCAGTTCTATTCTAAAGAAAACTGGTATTTTACGAGAAACTGCATTTCGAATGGCGATTCTGCTCAATTTGTTAGTGGCTATCGCCCGGAAATTTCATAAACCGGCTCACCAACTTTAACTGGACCACAGCAAACAATAACTGGACAGATCCTACTATGTTATCCAACAGCTTGTAACACAAGGGTTTAAACATGACTACCGCCCTTCTAAGTCATGCTGCTCACAAAGTTAGTTTTCTATTCCGTGTCATACATTTCTTCACACCCTCTATCCCTCCCTGGCCATAAAACCTGCAACCACTTACTCATTGCCGACCAACGGCTTTACTGTTTTCTATCGCGATTATTTTGATTTCCGCTCTTCTGAACTCGCTTCGACAGTTCCCCTTCACATGGTTTCGTCTCTTTCTTCTCATTTTCAGGCTGCCAGTCATCCCTAGCAAATCTTCATCAGTCTTCCTTTTATTCCCCTGCGTTCTCCCAACAGCCTATACAGTCTTTCTGTTCTATACAGTAGATTCAGCAAACTGAATCTTATTTGAATGTTCTGCAACCCTGTCTTTCGATCCTGGAGTTCACTTTTTTTTACTTTGAATTACTCTATTTAATAAAAACTTATTTTATTTCTTTTTTTATCTCCATGTTAATTGACTCACTAGTCTTGCCCCAGAATGCGAATAGGTCTAAACTCAAAGAATATTTTTGCGTTCTATTATTGGCGATCTGTTCAGCGATAACCATTTGCTCATTTCGAGTGAAAATTATAATCTGAATTATCCCTATTCTGTTTCAGAAAAAATGTTTTATACCCATTTTCGTGGAGACAAACTTGGTTATTCTTCTTAGGCTTAAACTCTTCTTATTTGTGAAAATTGTCACTAATTGAAGCAGTCTTCTCGCCTGTCAGTTCCAAGGCTGATAACGAGAATAGCCATGGAATGGCTTTTCTCTTGATGAACTGGAGTCTATGGTTTGTCCCGCACTCGATTTCCGAGAGTCAAAGTGACGTGACGTGAGATAACCGTCAATCTCGAGAATGTCCGAAAAACGCCCACTTCGTCAACGATAAATCTATAGCTATATTCCTTTTTAGTTACTAACACTCTTCTATCCAATACATCCACTCCAATCCACTCCTTTGCCGGTAATGTCATTCTTCATTATACCCATTCTTGCCGCACTCTCCGCCAAGTAAACACCAAGATTGGACAGTTCCTCTTTTGGTTTTCGTGAACATTTTGTCTTCAGCGTTTCGAAAAATTTCCTTCTCTCTAATTCTTTTAAATATCATTCACTCACCTATCATCTGTTTTGCTTCAACAAACTTATCCTCAACTGATTCTATCCCTCTTGGTGTACATATGACTTCTTCGCTAAGCCGACTCTCTTCCATATCTCAGGTAGCTTTTCGTGACGCGCGTGGAGTTGGTTTGCTGTCTCGTACCGGAGTTTCTTTAATTCTGCCCATCTGTTGTACAAAACCTAAGCCCGCCATGCATTCGAATATTGCGAGCATTTAGTATGGGCTTCGCCTACTCCCCTACCTCTATTTGATCGGGCTTAACGAAATATCGACGGGCTGGCGAACGACTGTTCGTTAACATACATTCTGCAGTCACTACAGTCACTGTCCAATGGTTCTCTTGAAAGCGTCACTGAACACTGACCAGCTCGTCCTCTGATTCACGGGTTCAGATTCACCAGCTTTTGTGCTGGCCAAGTTTGCCAAACTTCTGCGTACAAATTGAGGCGAAAGGAGAAGTTATTACCCCGCTCCCAAACTCGTGGTGTTATCATTTCCTGAGCATTCGGAAATATATGGTAAAAATTTGTCCTCATATCAGCTGAATCGACTGCCTCAGTTCCTGTGTTTCGTCTCCCGTGGGAATTTCGTGCATCTCACAGGTCGGATTTGAATCACTCTTCGTGCAACTGTTTTGACTGAAATCAGCAAGTAGTAGTGACACAACAGGATGGTTTACAGCAAAGGCCTTAGATTTGGAGCCGAGAGACTGCCAGTGACAAAAGACATCCAAACGACTAAAGTGAGACTGATTTGTAATTTTTGGAAGGAACAAAGGCTCACCCAAACAAATCAGACCATCCTGGACGACGAGACGAAGTTCAACCTCGATGCTTTGATGGATAATACGAATGAACTGAAAAAGCAAATCAAAACCGAGTTGAACAATTTTATGAAAGCTGAATTGAAGCCTAGAAGTTGAGATGGAGTCGAACACGACAGATGTATCACCTGCCAAAACCGCACTTATGATAATGCGAAAAGCACACTGACTTAATAACTCCCTGCTTCATCATACGACTTTCATTGGTCACTCACCTCTGGTTTGATCTTTACTGTTTTCTTCTTTGTCCAGTTCGATGAAAACTTTTAATGATTTTAAAGCTGACTGTTTCCATTGTTGTGTGCACAAACAACTGGGGATAGTTTTTTTTTAAATTTCCATGGGACCCTTTCGTTATGCAATCAGAGGGATGCAACGTAATTAAATAATGCCAAGAGACACTTTGAGAAACTAGGCTAATTTTCTGCCATGAAGTTGGATCCTAAAAGCTGGGATAGCAGGATTTACTGATAGATGGCCTCATAACCTAGGTGATAGTACAACATATTTTTTGTGTTTATCAGGAACTGTACAGAGAATCGTTCACTGATCGATTTGCAGAAACGTCGTTGTCATAACACACGATGCTGAAGATTTATACGATATGGCGCTTTTTATTTTTCGGGGGATATCTCTCACTCGACTGCCCAAATCAAATTCAAATTCATTTTTGTCTGTCTCCATAGTTTCTTGCGAGAATGTTCTGTTTCCGTTGAGATTGGGAGCCCTGAGCACTATATACTGGGATAGTCCGGCCCCATTATTTAATGGTGTTGAATGCACAAAATCGATCACCTTCCAGTTTTTTGATTAGCTGTGGCACGATATGCCCATCAAAATGTCCCGTTCTTTTGCGTGTGAAATGTCTCACGAAGGCGCATTTACACGTGCACGGAAACGTAAACACGGCATAAATTCATGGGAAGCTGTACTGAACACCACAGATTACTTTCGAGTTGCTTTCTGCATTGATTTACTCTTTAGATATCTGCAAATCAAGGCTAGAGATCATGCAATCCTGCGTGTGAGACAGCAACCCATTAAGTGACTGAATATTTCAGTTTTCCATCAGGATCTACCCACAAATTGAGGGCATCGAACGAACAAGTGAATCGTGGCTGCTCAGTGCGGAAGATCAACAGACAAGGGGTTGTGCTAAATCTTGGAGCAGGCAATTGTATCTCTTATAATATGTTGGTACCATTAATCTGTTGGGCTCAGAGGTCACTTTGCCTAGTGCGGAACTCAAAAATAAGAAATCGACAAATTGAATATGAGTAATTTTTCTCCTGTAAATCTCATTTTACAGAATATCGATGTGCATTTTGATGTTCTCCATTTTTCTGTAGCACGTTTCATGCATGACTCTAATGAAAGGGGTGTTCTCCATAGCCACTAGAGCTCATTAATCAAAGAGAGGGAACTGGCGATCATGATTCTGAAACCTGGAGCGGCATGGAACTACATAAAGTCTCATTGGGTCAAATGTGGCAATGAGCCGAGCAACAGCGAGTTGCTATCTACCACCAAAGTGACTGGCCTATCTGAGAATCGTACCCGTAACTTTTTGGTGACAAACGATTAGTCAACTTGACCAACGCCGATCATCGGGGAAATACTGTTTTATGAAATGTTCGTGTCTCGATTGGTCTTGTTTAGTAAAAGTGTTTATTCACTGCAAAAGGAATCACACTAACTGCAATGTGCACATGCACGAATTCAACTGAGCGTTCGAAAATATTTAAATTTTCGTTTTGTTCATCTTCTTACAGTAGCGAAGGAGACAGTTGATGCACCACCCGCACAATCCGATTTGCCTTCGTTGTCTTCCTTGCGCTTGGACGTCTCGCATCTTTTGAACGGATTTATGACCTCGTTGTTTGGCTCCGATGATGTAGAACAACCGACCACGATCAGAGATCGTCGAGAGGTAAGTTTATGCTCTCATCCTTGTGGTTGCTTCTTGTTCGTTACTTGTTTTATTCATGGACGCAGTGGTAGGGGCATGCTCCATATCCACTAGAGGTAAGGGGTGAGTGAATTGGTAGCCATGACCTTGAGACTAAGAACGGGATAGAGTTGTACACGGTCACAATAGATCAAGTATGATAGTGCCGTCGGGCGATAGCGAATTGCCATGTGGCACATGAACATTGCCCAAATGTGAAGAGATTAAATCCTGGAATCAACGGACTTATAAGAGTGTGAATAAAACTTTCACATCAGACCAACTTTTTGATCCCGTTTTGACATAAACGCTTGTTAATGATGGAAAATCATCACCATTATCTTTCAGCATTAAACAGCAGAACAAATCCAACTGATGGCTACTTTTCCCCCTGGGTTACACGTTCTTATAAAAAGAGTGAATGTACAGGGGAACAAGGAGTGGGCTTACACAGACAGGAAAAAAGAAGAATACCGTAATATGCAACACACGGAATGCAGTCTAACTGTATTGACGTCCATGTCCACGATCATGTTGACGACGCGGTCTCCACTGTTCACGGTTCGTTGCCTTATCCCTCAATGTTTCCAGCCAGCTAGTTAGCAGATCCTTCGGACCCCAACCACGAAAATGTTCCAGACGTACGTTACCTAGGTTCGCTGTGCATTTTCTCATTCCGCGTTGCCACGTCATCTGTTAACCTCCACATGGCTTTTTCCACTCTGTGAGAGGAACGCAAAATAGGGCACGATATGGTAGACGAATGTTCGCCATACGCATCACTTCACACAACCAACGTAGTCTACTAAATTTCATACTATGACATAAGGTGTTCTCAGAACCGACACCTAATACTAGGTTCCTCATCTCTACATTACTCACCCGGTCACTCCGTCCAGTCCTGGCGATTCAACGTGAAAATCGGTGATGGAAAACCTCCAACCGAGGAACATTTCCGATACGCAAACTTCGTGTCTCACAGCTATGCAACGGAACTGAGTGCCTTGCGGCACAGTACACGCGGCCTTTCAACTTCAGTGAGATATCAAGTGGACGTCACCAGTGGTCCGGTCCAGCGTAAGCCGCTCGAGCCTTGGATATACGCGTGTTCACTTCTACTGTTGTGCTACCATCGTTCGACACGTAGCCGCCAAGGTAAGTTAAACGGTCGACGATCGGTAGTTCCTCTCCATCCAGTACCGTTTTCGGGACTACTGTCGTCCAGTCCCGTAAGAGCACTTTGCACTTTGAAGGTGCAAAGCACATGCCAAACCGAGCAACTGATCTCGGGAGTCTGTCCAGTGCACGTTGTGCATGGTCCGTGGATTCGAACAGGTACACGACATCATCTGCGCAATCTAGGTCACACAACTTTTCACCATTTTTCACTTCGACTCCTGCATACTGGAGACCTTCTAAAGCATCTCCCATTACCTCGTCCATGACGGATTTGAACAAAAATGCGGAGATGGGACACCGTTGTGCTTTGGTTGTTTCTTCACCCAATATTAAACGAACTGGAGTGAGTTTGTCGAAACCGGCCGGTGAGAAATGCGGAACGGT